>MU280830.1:116095-171252 GCA_022385605.1 Xylariaceae sp. FL0594
TTTTTTTATTTTTAAATTTATAACCTAAAAATAAATTTATTAAATTTTAATCTTTTAATTTTTTGTCCCCATATACCACCACTTTTTTTATACCCCCCCCCCCCCCCCCCCCCCCAAAACAGAGACCCAAAAGAAGAAAAAAAATCAAGCTCCCGATCGAGACAAATTTATATAAACATATATACATGTTGAGGTTATTCAACACAATAAATAATCCAGGTCAGAATTTGGGATTATGATATTTTTTTAGCAGCTGGGCTGTCCGGGCGAGCCGTCGTCGTAGCGGGTGTCGGTGGGGATGTCGTTGCCGCCCTTGGAGTCCTCGAGCTTGCCCGGGAAGACGTCCTCCCGGATGTCGGGCAGGGCCGCGCCCCAGTCGTTGTTCAGCATGCTGTCGCGGATCTCGGCGTTGGGGAAGCCGTAGTACGAGACGAGGCCGCCGAGCTGGGATTTTGTGTGCATATCGTTAGCGGGAGAAGGGGTTTCAAGGACAAATAGAGTCTTTGGGGGGAAATTAAAGGTGGTGGAATGTTGTAAGGGTAAGGTAAAAGGGGTTTAGTTAGGTAAAAGGTAAACAAAAAAAAAACTTACAAACCAAACACCCTTGTGGTTCTCAATGTGATCATCATCCTCGTTCGCGAAGCGGAAGGCGTGCGTGAGGCCGCCGTCCTGGTGGTAGACGACCTTGGGGTGCGTGTCCTGCCAGCGGACGTCGTCGCGGCCGCGGACCTCCCAGCCCTTGTGCTGGGAGACGGCGACGTAGGCGGGCATGTCCTCGCCGTCTTTCACCCAGACGACGATGTGCTCCCAGTCGTTCTTGTGGCCGACGCCGCAGGATCCGTCGATGGACTGGTCCTTCTCGAAGTAGTACCCGTACAGGTACCCGCACCAGCCGTTGTTGCACCGCTGCCGCGAGTACACGTTGTTGTTGTCCAGGTCCGACTCGTCCCGGCAGTGGCCGTTCTTGGCCCCGCCGCACGGGAGCCCGCCCGCGAGGTTCCCGCTCCCGTCCACGGCGGGGCTGTTGTAGCATCCGTCCTTGTCGAAGTCCATTGCTGATTTTTTTTGTTTAACGTCAGTAGGAGTGACTTTTTAGGGAGATGTTTCCTCCTCGTTGGTAGGTAGATAGATGGGATTTTTCGTATTTACCTGGCTGGTATTTCTTGTCGTTGTCAGGAGCGCATGCCGGCAGAGCGGCGGGCGGATCACGCTTGACGAGCATCTGGAAGCCGGAAGGTGCCCTTGCCGCGTTTGCCGTCAGAGCCAGCGCTGCTGTGCCGAAGAGGAGAGACTTTGCGAAGCCCATGGTGAATATTTTGGAGAGGTTGTGAAGAGGAAGAAGAAGAAGAAGAAGAAGAAGAAAATTGTATGTAAAAGAGGATGGTGCTAGATAGCTATCCTATGGCTTTTGCTTTGCTGCTTTGTGTGTGTGTGTGTGCTTCCTCATTCGCATTTCAGGTGCCGGCGTCGTCGGCCTTATATGTTCGCGAGCTTCCCCAGTGTCACGGCGGGTTTCTGGTCAATCCAACCCTGACGAATCTGCCTTTCCCTCTCTCTCCCTACCATCATTTACGTAATGCTACGGTAGCAAGCACATAAGGCTGCATACGGGATCTCTAATTCCACAGAGGATGCGACGATCTCGAAGATCTCGAGGCCATCTTTCGTCTACACAGAAGATGAATAATAGACTTGGAGGACAACGAAGGGGATGGCTGGTCTGCTCTGGTGCGAACCCAAGCGCGCAAGATCTACACTTCGAATATAGCAACGAGGGAAGGTGGTTCTCCAATCCTACCTCCCTGGTCTGGTAGCTCTCCACCTCCATGTTTGCACTTGCAGATTTCTTGTCGCCGTGACAAGAGAGTTTGGAGTAGCCAACCTACCTAACTTTACAGCTGTAACGTATCTCCCAGTATCGGGCCCGAACCGCATGTATGTAGATCGGCAGCAGACAGGAACAGATCGCCACGCACCGCGCGACGGCCTAACGTTAGCTGTTGATATTTATATTTCTTGCAAGTTGCTAAAAACACAACTTTGAAGCCACCACGTGCATTGCTAACTTGTAGATCTCCCAGGGGTATGCAGTTAGAGCGACTACTAATTATGTAAGTACCTGTTTATATGCATATGTCCTACGTGCTACATGCCTGCTAGGGTTTAGGCTAGGGGTTAGCGGTTAAAAGGTTGCTATATATAAACCTCTTGGCCATTCTTGGCTATTGCAAAGATCGATCATTCCCATCTATGATCTTTCAAGTTTCGAACAAGTTCAAGAGCTCTGTGGGTAAAAGGAAGGCATTTGCCAAGTAATAATAAGGGTTCTGGAGGTGATTCAAAGGACCCCTTTTCTACATATCTATGGGTTGACTACAGCATGCCTGTCTAGGCAGTAAGAGAAAAGTGGCTTGGACATCTCGGAAGCTGGGTGGTAAATAGGTTAGGTTAGGTAGGTAAGTACTTACCCAGGTATTCCCAGTTTGCGTCTCGTCGTCGAGAGCTCATAAGCAACTCTATATCCTCTGGAAGACACACGCAAATCCAATTATAGAATCTTAACTTACGTAAAACCTCACAGCTAAGGCGTTTTAGAAACTTCTTTATGGCTATAGAAAGGTAAATCTAATCATGTTCTCAGTTAGTTAGCCAAGACTTCCATAGCCTCTCGTGTAATCCTTATAACTTCACACCTTCCAACAGGCCTCACAGCCGTATGTATGCTTAAATCGGCTCTTCTCTATGGCATATAGCCAAACACCAGGTGATTGAGAGATCTTGCGAACAATGACGTTGCTCAATCATACGCTCTCCTCATCGTTTGCCAAAGGTAACAAGGTGAACATGAACCTCTCCCCCAGTGACTGGCTCATCATATCACAAATTTAAGTCGCTCCAACTTTTGTAACGCACTAGTATGTATTATATTGCCTAGTTCAAGCTTAATTAATTCATTAGGGTAGGTTTTCCCTTTAACACAGAGGTACAAGGCGTGCTGCGATAGATAGATGCTCAATACTGGACTGAAAAATACTACACTCTGCAGGCCGAAAATCAAATGGTATAAAACTCAAGGAAAATCGAGAAATTGACAAAAAGACATCTACGTCGTTGCACCGCTGCCACTCGCAACCGGCCTTTTCTCCTTGCCCTTGCCCTTGGACGTGGACGTGGACTGGCCGTTCACCACCGCGCCCGATGAGCTGCCGTGCAGCGTCCCCCTGATCCGCCTCGGCTCCTCGATCATGTCCCAGACGCGCTCCTTCTTGCTGACCCGCCCTGCATCCCCCGCGCGGTCCATGTCGTCTAGGTCGCTGATGTCACTTGAGCTGAACGACGTCGAGCTGGGACTGCGATTCAGCACCATCCTGACGTTTTTGCCCTCTTTCTTCTTCAACTTCCGCTGGTTCTCCTTTAGCTTCTGGTCCTCGTCATCGTCGCAAGCGAGGGCGACGATGCCCAGCCCCGGGAAGTTGCGCTCCAGGAACGCCTTCAGATCCGGCAGCACCGACTTATCCGGTCGGTACGTCCCACTGTCGTTGTCGATGATGAGTTGGTAATACTGTGGTTTCGGCGGAGGCCCTTCGTTGGGAGGCCCCCCCTCGAGATCGTCGTTCGGTGGATGGGTCGGCTGGTCTGGATGAGCGTCCCCGGACGCTTTGGGCTTCTTCAGTCTTCGGATGAAGAACTCCCCGGAACAAGCGACGTACATGTGCGCGTCGCTGTGCATAGTATGCTTACTGAGCAGGTCGATGCCGAACTCCTTCCCGGTTTCAGTGAAGCGCATAAGCCCGTCGAGTGTGATGACATATGTGAAGAGCCGCGCTCCCTCGTCAAAGTGGGCCATCTTGAGAAACTGAAGGCTTGCCTCCTCCGAACAGGCCTTGAAAGTGCCCCATTCGGTCGACTTGTCAAAGTTGTATATGCGCGCGTGCTGATGATGCAGCGCTTTGTTCAGGATGCGCCCGCGAAGGCCGGCCCCTCTGAAGAGCAGGCCGATGATCGGTCTGAATTCAACATAACGATGGTAGAGCTTAGGTGGCACGGGACCGGCGAGCTGGATTTCGTTGGCTTGGAAGTCGTACTTTTGCATCTTCTTCTCAGCCTGCTTATCGTGACTCTGTCCGGAATGGGTGTCGTCGGCCTCGTTATGATTGACCTTGACACCGGCCAGGCGCCCAATCATGGGGGAAAAGTGCTTGAAGAAATGGGGAGGGCCGACGGTGTACATCTGGCCATGTGGAGGATCCGATTTGCCTAGTACCTCGGCACTGAGGTAGAGCCTGGGTGTCATAGATACACCATGGTTGAATATCTTGGTGATGGCCTTGAGTAAATACGCTCGCTTGCTGCCGACTCGCTTCTTGACCTCGAACTCCTTCTCGGAGAAGCCGGGCCAGTCGTCGCTGAGCCCATCCACGTAAATGGTCGCATTCCCCAGGCGATCATTGTGGTCAGGCCAATCCTCATCATAGAGGCGGCATTTGAGCTTGAAGCCCGACGACGGGACGTTCGCCACGATCCATTGCTCTTCCCACACCGGTTCTAAGCAGCGTCGTATAGTGCGCGTGCGATGGCACAAGTCGGGATCCTCCTTGTGGCGCTTGGGCAGTGCAGTCGAGAGGGTCGCTGCGATGAAGGGATCGGATGCGCCGGTGGTGATGTCGGCTATGGGGAGGTTCTCGGCGCGATGGAAGGTGAACTTGACAGTGTAGCCGGGTGGCGCATCGGGGATCGGCGTCGAGTCGAAACCGCCCGGAGGCTTAGCCTTGGTCTTGATTTTGTTCTTCTGGTCTTTGAATCTGTCTTTCAATGTCGAACTGCGGGGCGGAGATCCCGTCGGGGGTCTATCATGATCCTCCGAGGGCTGGCGATTATTCTGCTCGTGCGCATTCCCGTGAGTCGGTGGGGATCCATCTCCAGGTCCCTGTCGTACGTTGGTGGCGTCGCCTACTCCATCAACATTATCTTTGTGGCCATCGGCGACCTGAATTGTGTCGTCTTGCTGGCTCGACGACATCGTGTCAGGCGAGTGGGCGCGCCCACAACTACCAGGCGTGACCGCGACCGGGCACGTCGGCAGCGGCGTGTGTCACGACGGCGACGACACCGCGCGACCAAGCGCAACGGCAGCCGAGCGTGACACAAGTGGTTTCGTAAGTCCACTGTGTACTCGCTCTGAGCCCCCCGGGAATTGGGACTTTTGGGGGGGTATTTCGCAATTGGTGGCCGCTGTCAAGTGGAAGGTGGCGGATACGATGATGAAAGCCAAGCCAACCGAGCAATACGCTACGAGGTACAAGTATCTCAAGTTGTATCTCGGTTCTCGGATCCTGCGGGTTGATGAATACAACTGATTCCAATGATGAATTCTGAGATGAAAAGGACTGGATTCGTAAGGAACGATCAGGAGATGCTAATGAACTGCGCGACGACGGTTACATGTGAGCATAATAGATGCTTACAAGTTGAAAATTGGCGGCTGGTGGACTTGCCAAGCAGCACTACAGCTGTACCTGTCAGTGTGTCAAAGACAAGCCAGAGGCAGTTCTGCCGTCTGTGCCGGCGGAGGCCTGTTTCATTTCTCTATGTACATTACTGCAGGAGACTGTACGCAAGTACAGCATCCTCTTTCAGCGAACTATTATGTACGCGAATCGAAGAGCAGGATATGTACTGGTAAGAAAGGGATCATACATTCCTCGCCTGTTGCTGTGCCGTACAACCGTTGCGTGTGACAAGTTGACAACTGCTCCACGGCTCGTTCTCCCTACCACGGTTAGCCCAATCGCTAGTGCGGACCAAGCCACAATTCTCATTGACATTTCCCCACACTAAGCCACGACCGAGCGTACTGTGTAAAGTACTGTGAAAGACACCCTGACCGTGACTGAGATGAGGTAAAAACAACCTCGGCCTCCCTAACTTACCTACCATAGTATCATCGCCGAGTCTGTCTGGTCAGTGGATGTTTGGGAGTAGGTGCCTCTTTGAGAAGTGCCTGATCTCTTGTTCAGGGCCATCAACATGACTGCGACATCGATCCAGTTCCTAGATGGCGGCTTGGGCACCTCTCTCGAGGATGAGTACGGGTTTCATTTCTCCGAGACGACTCCACTATGGTCGTCACATCTCCTGCTATCCGATCGCGACATCCTGACATCGTGCCAACGGGCCTTTGCCGAAATACCGGTAGATGTCTTACTTACAGCCACCTATCAGATGTCGGCCGAAGGTTTCGGACGCACAAGGACCGACTTCTATCCAGCCGGTGTCCCTCGTGAAGAGATTGGCGACTTCCTGGATGCTGCAGTGTCTATCTTGGAGGAGGTTAAACAGCCTGAGACGAAGATTGCCCTGAGCTTGGGGCCGTACGGGGCCGTCATGGTGCCCAGCCAGGAGTATAGCGGCCAGTACGACGACGAACATGATTCAACCGACAAGCTGTTCCGTTGGCATATAGACCGTATAAGTCTCTTCTATGCCATTCCGAACCTTGAGAGGAGAGTCAATTATTTGGCATTTGAAACTGTTCCGCGCCTTGATGAAATACTTGCCATTAGGCAGGTCGCTTCACTACTGTCGTCTCAGTCTCAGGACGCCGCCACCGCGAGTCCCCTTGGACGGACGCCGTTCTGGATATCGTGCGTGTTCCCCGGAGCTGACCACACGCTCCCCGACGGCAGCAGCATTGATCAAGTAATCCAAGCACTTCTGAGCGCGGAGCATTCGGGTAGCATTCCATGGGGCATAGGCATTAATTGTACCAAGATTGCTCATCTATCGGACTTAGTGGCGGCGTTTGAAAAAAGCGTGAGGGATCTCCAAGAACGTGGTCAGCTGGCATCTTGGCCAAGCTTACTGTTGTATCCTGATGGAACTAATGGCGAGGTGTATGACACGACCACCAAAAGCTGGAGACTGCCCATAAGTCCGGCCAAGGAGGTAAGTGACCGAGCATGGCCGACCTTATTACTACAGAAGGCTGACCTTGCTGGCTGATAATGATCCAGACGTCATGGGAGGAGCAGCTTGCTGATATCGTCAGTCAAGCACAAAGCCGGGGGTGCTGGCAGAGCATCATTGCTGGAGGATGCTGCAAAGCTACGCATGCTGACATCGCTCGACTTCGTTCCCACGTGATCTCGAAGGAGAGGAAGAAAGCAGCATAATGGCAGCCCGGCGAGCCGAGTCCGAGTTTTACTGTTCATATGTGGGGCGAGCGCATCCCCCCGCTTCTACTGCACGTGTGCGCAGTGTGCGCATGGCTTGTAGCTACTTATAGCATTGCTCAAGGTTCCACGCGGCCGGTGCTAGTGGTATGTATGTGCAATAACTAATAGATGATCAGGTGATATGGGGAGCCCAAGCCATGAACGCCTGGGGCGAGGTGCGGAACCCCCAGTGAGTGAAGCCGTATATGTCGTCGACAACATCGTACATAGTAAGTTGAATGGAGGTGAAGACCTTGACTAGGCCCCATTCGAGAGACTCCACGAGGAATAGACGACATGGATGCAACGTGGGATTTTTTTACGATGCAGAGGCTCCAGAAGAGGGTTCTTCATGCAGTCGAGGTTGAGACATGATTGGTAAGTGCTCGTGTTATTTTCCGAATATCCCGTCCACCAAGCATGAGGCGATGAGCTGAGTATCTGACTTGTAAAGTTTAGATAAAGGATAATAAGCATCCGATATCCGAGATGAGGGCTTGAGCCAGTCCCCACTGGGAAATGATGTGCAATCTCCACAGCCGTTTGATGATGCAGGACCTTGAGAGTTGATGCAGCTTCCAGTCGCATTAGGCAGGTGTGTACAGGAATAGCTGCTTGTAGTCTATTCTGCACAGCGGTACCTACATTAGAATGCTAGGATCTTGCATTGCGTTGTGTTGACAGGTAACACCGTCGTAGTGGACTCGCGGCGACGGGTTTGACACGGCTTATCAAGACTCAGAGGCATCGAGATAGCCATTCACCAACTTAGCCCCGTAACTTTACTCTGTTGGTGTTTCCAAGATGGCTTACTTCTTACTACAGGTGTGGAAGTCAAGGGAACAGCAACAACGACCTCGTCACTAGCTTCTACTGTACCACAATAACAAGACCGCTCGCTAGCCAACCGGATAATGGTTTCCTAGACTCCAGATTAGCTTTTGAATTGTTACAATATCCACAATCATACAGCAGTATTGTTTTTCTCACTTGGAGACTTTCAGAAATCTATCATCAGCAGCGTTTTCAAAAGATATCACACCTTCCTGTGAGACTTACTACACCAGCTTTGTGTTTACGTACAGGAATCTTGGGGTTTGGACTCCTTGAACAATAAGTGCTATTATGAGCTGAAAGGCGATGACTTCGCTTTTCACATGGTACTTTGTCAATAGTGGCATTCTGTGCAGTGCTCAGGCTTCAGGGGACCCAAAAAGCCAAGCGAGCCCGCCAATCATTGGATGACGCGGTGAAGGATGCGTCTCCACAAGCACCAGCTGGGCCCATTCAGAAGCTCTGGCGGATTTTTCTCCTCGAGTCCTCGCCGCTCGCGTGCATGCCACGAATCCACGATTGGTAGTGCTGCTTGTACTTTTACACCAAGTAAAATTGAGGTCGGGGTGCCCAGGCAAAAAACGGTGGCACTTGCCCGTCTGGGAATGAACCACGAAGTTACCTCGTCGTCTTCGCCCGCCTTCGCCTGTCTAGGCATCTTACTAGTACCATGCTAGGACAAGCGAGGATGAACGCGCGCGCGCCGGTTTCCTAGGCTCTGCTAGGCTCTCCGGCTTTCTTAGTTTCTTGGGGCCAGGCCCGCCCAGGTCAGAACGGGGCCTGCAAAACTGCTTGCTGCTTAACCAAAAATAGTAGTCGTCGGCTGAAAGTCTGCACAGCTGGATTGATACGAGCCGCCAAGGATGCCCACGATGTAGACTAGTCATCCGTATCGTTGGGAACATGATACGATGCGAAGTCCACTCCGCAGAAAGTGACGGGCTGACGGCCCCCCTTCTTTATTAACCTGGGGGCCGCCCGTTCGTCGCCCTCGTCCTCTCTTGGCTCACGATCTTCATCCTATCCTCTCATCCCTCCTCCTCCTGCTCTTCTCTCTGGTCTAACCACAGTCATTCGTTCCCACGAACTAAGAAAAGATGGTCCGCCTGATCAAGTACGTTGGCGCGAGCGCCCTGTTCGTCGCTGCCGTGAGCGCCACCTCCCAGAGCTACCCGACCGACGGAGACGAAGACGACTGCCCTCCTGATGAGAGCGACTACCCCGTCAGCAGCTATCCCACCGAGTACCCTACTGCTTACCCTACCGGTGACGACGAGGATGACTGCCCTCCTGACGAGACCGACTACCCCATCAGCAATTATCCCACCGCCAGCTACAGCGCGGGTCCCTCGAGCTATCCTACTGGAAGCTACCCGGTCGTGACTGCTACGCCCTACCCTACTGGCGATGACGATGACGACTGCCCTCCCGATGAGACCTCGAGCTACCCTGCCGGCAGCGGTTACCCCACTGGTGGTTCCAGCTACCCTACCGATACTCCCACGGGATATCCTACCGGCTACCCCACCGGCTATCCTACCGGCGGTTCCAGCTACCCTGCCAGCTCTCCCACCGGCGGTGCTAGCTACCCTACCGGCTATCCTACCGGTGGTGCCAGCTACCCCGTGAGCTCGTCCACTGGCGGTGCTAGCTACCCTACCGGTGGCGAGACCTACCCCACCGGCGGCGAGACATATCCTACCGGTGGTGCCACCTACCCTGTCAGCTCGTCCACTAGCGGTGCCAGCTACCCTACCGGTGGCGAGACCTACCCTACCGGTGGTGCCACTTACCCCGTCAGCTCGCCCACTGGCGGTGCCACCTACCCTACCGGTGGTGAGACCTACCCTGTCAGCTCGCCCACCGGCGGTGCCACCTACCCTACCGGCGGTGAGACCTACCCTGTCAGCTCGCCCACTGGCGGTGCCACCTACCCTACCGGCGGCGAGACCTACCCTGCTGGGGGTGCCACCTACCCTACCGGCGGCGAGACCTACCCTGCTGGGGGTGCCACCTACCCTACCGGCGGCCAGACCAGCGGCTATCCCACCGAAGTCCCTACTCTCTCCACTTCCTACAGCTCCGCTCCCTCTTCCTACCCCGTCACTACCCCGGCTGGCGGATACCCGACCGAGACCCCCTCGACGACGCCGACTGCTATCCCCACCGGCGGTGCCATGGTTGTCCGTGCCGGTGCCACTGGCGCTCTCGTCGCTGCTGCCGCCCTCTTCCTGGGACTCTTTTAATAGCGGATGGCGCGAGGTCACTTTGGATCTGACGCACGGATAGAGAAAAAGATTTGGGTTGTCTATACCGCTTCTTTTTGTTGGATTGGTTGATTGATTAGACGCAGTTTACACGTATCATGCTATGCACCCCTTCACTATCCCCTTATCCCGTTGTTGATGATTGATGCCTTTGCCGGCATTTAACAACAACGGCTTTGATTGCTTAATGCCTTAGTCCTTTCAATGTACATATTTTTCACGCCTTCGACCCCACCGTCGCTCGCTTCCAGTCCCTTTGTGTGATAGGTTTTTTTAGCAGAAGAATTGCTCAGTAAAATGTTCGAATACAAGTCCTAGTTCGTTCTTCAACATACCTACCTCAACATACTTTCACCACATCTGTTCCTTGTTTTTCTGTCTCCTTTTTGAGCATTCGGCAGCACACAGGGAGATCTGCCTTTCCAGCCCCACTCACCTCACAAGGACTCAATCCCCACTGAGGTGAGGTTCTGGCAGATGGGTCTCAAGGGGCACACCTGGCGTTTGCACCTTATATCGAACCTCCTGACAGCAGTACATCAATCGGATTTGCCATCCGCATGGTATGAATCTTGATATTTGCTCCATGGCCTTCGGGGGGTAGGTAGCCCTGGCATCTAGAGCAAGGGATGATTTTGTTGAGTGATGGAAGGCAAATGCAGTCAGTCCTTTCTTACGTCAGCCTCGCCCGAGTGTGACGGCACGTGAGCAACAAGCCCATATTGATGGGGATTGTTGTGACCGGATGGCTCGGATCTGTGGTATAACCCGTCACCCCGTTTTTGCCCAAGGCTGTGACTCACAGGAACATCCTGGCGGAATTACCCAGTACGGCTTGTTATGCGTTTGCAGATCAGGCTCCCTACAGAAACGGATATACTGTACAAAGTCGGGCAAACGTGGCACCAAGCACTGGACCGCGACCGGAAGTCACACGCTTTTGCTCGTTCGAGATGGATGGACAGGTTGCCAGCGGGTCAGTCAAACTGGGTTTGTAAGCGGACTCACAGTACGTACGTATCTCCCTTCCTTGCCCAGGTCATCACGAGAGAAAAGTGCTGATTCATCGCCAGTTCTCAAGTATACCTGCTACGCACAAAGGGGTCGGGAAAGAGACACCGGCTCGTTCGGAAATATAAAGCGGACCGACCAGTGACAAACTAAAAAAGGCCTTCTGGGAAGACGCCCAGGGCCAAGCATCTATTTGTGAGTTGGAGGTGCAAGGTCGATGACTGTCTTAATAACAAATATGTAAAAACTGCCTTGTCTTACCTTATGTACTTCCCAGAATACCATTCTCTCTCCGTCCGTCTTGTTCTCCCAGTTGTATTCTAGGAGTAAACGTTGATCCCTTGCACGCTCACACGTATCGTACGCAGAGGCACCAAGGAAGTCCAAAGCCTGCATAGAGTTCTCAAAGAGGTTCCTACGTGTGTGTCGATGGGCAGATGCCGAGTTGTTTTCCTTTCACCATCCTAAAGATAAAGATAGTCTGTCCATTTCCATTTCCCCCTTCGTGACCGTCTCTCAATGACGACCACTGCCACAATAGAGCAAGATGTCCCTCGCGCACGAGCAACGTTGCCGCCGCCATTTTCGGCAACCACCCGGAGAGGTGCGCCTACTCTGGACATCAAGAACTTTAGCAACGACAGCGCTCGCACCAGCGATATTGGGTCCGAGAGGGAAGATTTAAAGGGCGTTCCCGTTCAGAAGTCCCCGGATAGCAAGGAAGAGAAGAAGAATAAGAAGCAGGGGGATGCAACGCGCAGGGGCGAACACCACCACCACCACCAGGTCGACCGCTCGGCCTCGCCCGGCAGGTTAAAGACGGTGCTGCGGGCGTTCAAGCACATCCACGACCTGACGCCGAAGCAGGTGGACGACTTCATGGCGTCGTACGAGATCTACAACCTCGACTGGGCCGACGAGGCGGCGATGGTGGCGGCGCTCGGGCCGGACTACCAGGGCCGCGTCGGCGACTGCCTCCGGGCCTACTACTCGGTGCTCAACCACCTCTGCAGCCTCGGCGACGTCGAGAAGATGTACATACCGCCGCTGATGGACCGCAGGGCCTCGGTGCGCGTCAACCAGCTGCTGTGCGAGGAGTCCATCGCCCGGGAGATCGGCCTCGGGCCGGGCATGAGGGTCCTCGACCTCGGCTGCGGGCGCGGCCGGGTCGCCGCCCATATGACGAGCTATAGCGGGGCCACGGTGACGGGGCTGAATAGTAAGTGGTACCACTACCGCCCAAGTGTTTTGTACTTGGATATCCCTTGCGAGCTTGTACAGCAAGTCTATTTTTTAGCTTCTGTTTTGCGTTGTCTTGTTTCGCATCGAAAACTAGAGAAATAGTGGATATGAGGGGAAAACAGACAAAGAAAAAGATACACGGGGGAACACCGATAGATGGCCTAGTAAAAACTGATATACTGACTTCTCGCCCTCATATCTATTTAGTCGACGCGAACCAGATCGCACAAGCGCGCGGATTCAACGAGAAGCTCGGGTACGCCAACGAGTTCGTAGTGCACGACCAGAACGAGCTGCCGCTGCCGTTCGCGTCCGAGACGTTCGACGCCTTCTACGAGATCCAGGCGCTGAGCCTGTGCCGGGACCCTTGCGCGACGTTCCGCGAGATCTACCGCGTGCTGCGACCGGGCGCGCGGTTCCTGCTGATGGACTGGGTGCGGCTGCCGGCGTACGACCCGTCGGACGCGTCGCACGCGGCGCTCATGCGGCGCGTCAAGCCGCTCGTGGGCGCCGTCGGCACCCCTACGCCGGCGGCGCTCGAGGACGCGCTCGCGCGCGCCGGATTCCGTGTCACGCGCTCCGACATCCCCAGCCTCGACGGCCTGCAGGCGCCCCTCATCGACAAGGTCGACGTCTACTTCCGCTCCGTCCGCAGGCTCGTGCACGGCCTCGTGAAGGTCCGCGCCCTCCCGCGCCACTTCCGCACGCTCATGGACAGGCTCTGCCTTGACGGCCGGGCGTTCGTCGAGATGGATAACATGCGCCTCATCACCACGACGTACCGAATTGTCGCTGAGAAGCCGGCGAAAGTAATAGGATAAGGACTTTAGTTGGAGTGGGAGGGTAATGCAGCGACTCTTCATTTCTGGTCTTGTTTATACGTGTTCATATATATACCCCTTTTCTCGGAAAGACTTTGTACCTGCATTAAAGCTTTGGCCAGCATTATGATTAACCTAGATGATCTAGGGGCAGGTTTTTCCACTCACCGGCTAGCTAATCTTTGAGCTATGTAGTGTGATGTGATGTCTTGCTATAATACCATATAGAGTTCATCTTTCGTTTTTCCCATCCTAGACAGATACACCCCCTATATTCTATATACGAATTTATATAATTTAAATCATGTCATGTTTTGTAATGGTTTTGCGTGCGTGTGTGTGTGAGTATCTGAATACCATGAAACAAGACCCGCATCTGAACAAATTGCAGGGAGTCAAAAATCTCGTGATCTTAGACTTCCACATGCGGTTTTTTTTTTCATCATTTTTTAATGCAGCTCAACAGTATATCTCCCCTGATTCGTCCTTTTCCCATGGATAGCTAGCTCGACTAGCTTATTTTGTCGCGGTCAATAAACCCACCATTTTGTCCCTCGTCCCACGAGGGCTGCCGACAAAAAGGAGAAAGCAGGAGAAAGCAGAAAGAATCAGACCTGCCTCGTCGTTTTATGAGTACGTAATCAGTATTACGGCTCAAGCTCGGATTTTGATCTTGTACGGATTCGTTTGAGAACGCAGTTTTTATTGGCATACCGCTAGACTAGGATTCGGTGTCAAGGCCGAAAGGCCACGGGGTGTGCTTTTCATGAGCCCACCTGTACGGATAGTGATTAAGAAGTGGGGGTGGTAAGTAAGCATTCAGGTGTTTTTTCAAGAGTTCTAACAGGAACAGAGAGGAAGATGAAAAAATAATCGCTGAGAAACGGGATTCGGTTAAGCCGGCTCTGTGAGATAGATAAATTGTGAATTTTGGAAGAAAAAAGACATAATGTTAGGAATAAACCTGAGGTTTGACACAAACTACGATGACTTGAGGGATGGGAAATTTCGTCTCCAAATTTTATCCTGTAGACGTGATTACGACGATGCCTAGAAAGTTTCAACCTCCATCCATCCACTTCCTATAGTCCCCTCCTGGTGCCTCTCTCTCAGTGCTGATCCAGTCCACCCCCTTAATGAGCGAAAATATTCATCCCATGGCCATGCAACGCACTAACCTAACCTAGTCAAAGATCCATGACGATAGTAAAGTAGGGCGTGCCCGTATAGACGGTCTCGCCGGTCTCCTCATCCAGCGGGAAGTCGGCGGGGATCCACTCGTGATATCCGACGGGGACGGGGACGTTGGCCCGGAAGGCGAGGACGAGCCGGTAATGCCCTCGGCCCCGGGCCGGGTCGGGTCCTGGCGGAACTGCCACGTCACCCGGCTATCGTCGCACGCCGAATCCGCCGCGCTGACGTCCGGCAGCTTCTCCCCCGAGGTCGTGTCCTTGTACGCGCAGTGCGTCCTGCTGACTGTTCCTGGGATGTCGACGCCGAATGAAATCCTTGATGATGATTTTTTTTTTGTAAAATCACCCGAAGTTTAGTATGTGTGAGCTTTTGATTGTTTTTGTGATGAGTTCTGAGTTTGTTGCCTCATGTTGTCACAGGCAAATATCGAGAAGGGTTTAAAAGGGGCGGGAGACGGGTACTGAGAAAAATTCCATTTTTCAAGTGAGCTACTTACGATGCACCTGGGCCACCTTCATTGGTACTTGCGCTGAAGCTGCTGATGATGGCGTCGCTGATCGCAGGGCTTGGAGATATAGGGGCCGCAGTGATGCCCAGGATGAATGAGGCGAGGAGGATGGCGGCCTTCATTTTGTCTCTTGTAGATGGGAGCACACAAGTTTTTTCTTTCGTGATTGAGGAGATGTCCTGGTTTGAGATCTATGATACCTTTGGGTTTTTACTTTTCAACCGTATGGTGAAAGTCGTGTGAGTGATAGGAGTTCGATGAGTCTTCCCAGAATTTACTCCTGGTGAGCTGGACAACGAGTGCTACTTATAGTCTTTCGTGCCCCTTTCTTCATATTATGTCTGGGCTGTTCTTGACCGCCAGTCGCTTGTACCACAGGCTACAGGATCCCACTTGCGAAACCATATTCGCTCCTTGGACGAGGGTTGAAGATCAAAACAACCACAGCTGGCGTCTACTTGTCCCAAGAACCATACCTGCGTACTCTTAATACCGCACAAGTGAGTACCTTGGCAAACCTCAAATTTTCCAACACGAAGGCGAACCATCCGATTGTTGTTCAAGAAACCCACCGAGACAAAAAACAACCACACCCATGGACCCTGAAGAGCATATATCGGATGTTAGCGAGGCTGGGCGAATCCACGAATATGCTTGACGCTCACGAGGCTCCTTTTTCTACCTCTCGTCGTGGTTCCCACACTGTAAACGTGTCACGAACGTGTCATGGACATGACCCGTTCTCAGTGCGTGCCAGGAGACCCCCGGCAGTGGACTGTGTACCTGGACTCAGCGATTCACGATACATCGCCCGCCAGCTGATACAGTACCAACGGCCGAGGCGAAGGCTATGTACGTGGTACAGCAGAGAAGTACAATTGTTTGCTCATATGTAGGAAACGGGCCTATGCTTGAATCCACGTGCCCGGTTTTTGACAGGGATAATAATACCATACCCATTTTCTGGGCCAAGTCAATGCGGCTCTCTGAACGGCAGCTTCTTGAGTCCTCATTACCCGATGGCTTTGTCACACCCGCACCATCCTCACAACCCATCCTTCTGCGTCCTGTACTGTGGAAGATACTCCCTCTTGTAGGGTTGTCCACAGAGCTCTGAGTGTTTTTTTGGACTGTTTATTTGTCATTCCGAATGTCTTAAGCTTAAGGATGAGGACCTTGGAAACCATGGCAAGGTTGCCTGTATATAGCTCGGTGGCCATGACAGAGCGCTGCTGCCTATGTTATATCCTTGTTACCTGTCAGTGTTATACAGAGTACAGGATATGCAAAGTTCGGTCATCGTGTTTCTGTGGCGTTGTGCACTCGAATATGCGCAACCTCACATGATGATGTCCATAGCCAAGTATAAGCTTGTGGTCTCTGCCTGGCCAATAGCTGTCTACTGCATTGCTGGTTGTCGTCGCTTATTGGTGATGTTTGCCAAAGCAACTGGGCGAGCCTAATGATGGAATCCGTCCGAAGTCCAAATACGAGGTTTGAGAGAAACCTCACCGCCGATGGAAGCGTCTATGTGGAGGTAATAAATCAGACAGTGCCGTATAACGACTGGTGATGCCTGTCATGAAACCTAGAACAGAAGGTCGAAGAATTCTCGTACGATTTGGGCAATTCTGTGATGATTTCAGGAAGCAACATGAGATTATATCTACGCGGGGGAGTTTACCGGACTAGCTGCTGAGACGGAGCTTCTAGTAACTCTTCTTAACTTTCGAGGATCGGGTACAGGTAGCACCTCTGAGAAAAGTACTTACTTAGGTACACCTTAAAGAATAGGTAATGCACGTGAAGCTAAGTATGGAACTGTGTGACCACGATAGCTCTCACATTGCACACTACTACTAGAACTGGCATCGGCCAGAGGAGATTTCTCCCACATTCATCACGTACATGGTTCAGGAAAACCGTATTCACCTCTTGAGACATTCTTCAGGTGTCCAGCTGACAAGTTGATTCTATTTACCACCCCGAGATTATTATGTAGGTTAGTTGAAACGTATTGGCAACCTTGCAGCGGTGTCTTTGCTCCGATTCCGTGGAACACAACATGGTCAACACCCTCGTTTCATTGATGCTATCTCAAATTTGAGGACGCTGCCGCCACTGGCCGTGAGGAGATTTCAGAAGCCCTTTTGCCGTCGTTGTTTCCCGCTCTTTCACATCTTCCTGCACCTCCTGATGCCGTGACACAACTTGTTATATTGGACCCTGGCTTGGGTTAGTTTAATCTGAAAGAATCTTCCCATCCGGCTTCCTGCTTACGTTATTGGTCAGATTCATTTAGGTCTCACCTCCAACACAAACAGGCAGGAGGCAGGTTTATAAAAAGCGGCGTGGCACTTCCCCGCAGCAAGGGCCCAACTCCAGCCGGCAGTTGATTGCCTGCCACACTTCCCCCATAGTCCCTTTGACCACCCTCTCGACTTATTCGTGGGGTAGGATTGTCTGGACAGGCTCAGAAGCTTTGGTACGGTCTCTGCAGGACAAGGGAACTATATGTCCATCTTTGGTGCCATGAGATGCGAGAAACCCCGGCAATCTACCCAAGCGGTGAGTGGCTGGGAGACAGGGGTTTTATCATGAACCATCGACAGAGCCTGCCGCGGCCGTCAGAATGAGGGCTAGATCATGGAATGTTCAGCTACACAGTATAACTGGCTGATGTACCAAGCAACCCTGCAAGCCGAACGTGTGAGCGAGTGCACGGACTCGCCTTCTCTCACGCCTGCATAAAAGACCAACCGGGCAAGTTTATGAGCGTGATTCCCGCTGGATAGATGATATATCATTGAAACCTCATGCGACAGAGTTGACTTGGATTGGACTCTACTATCCAGTGAAAACACGATGGTCGAGCAACAGCCTGTTCTCGACGTAGAGAAGCAGGATGCCTCTGCCTCCCTCGACGAGAAACCACACCATGGCGGAGTAACGAGCGAGGAGTTATCCTCCCTCCGGGCCTCTGCCTCGCCACCTCGGTCTGCGGCCGAGAAGGTGCTGCTGAGGAAGCAGGACATGCGCATCATCCCCCTGAGTGCGTCCATCTACTTCCTGGCCTACCTCGACCGCTCCAACATCGGCAACGCCAAGGTCCTCAACTCGTCCACCAAGAACGACATGCAGACCGAGACCAAGACGACCAACTACCAGTTCACCATCGCCCTGATGATCTTCCTCATCGGCTACTTCTTGTTCGAGGTGCCGTCCAACATCCTGCTGAAGAAGTTCCGCCCCTCGAGATGGCTGGCGTTCCTGATGTGTTCTTGGGGCCTTATTACAATTGGCATCGGCGGTGTTCACAATTACGCCCAGATCACGGGCGTGCGCTTCCTCCTGGGTGCTTTCGAAGCGTAAGTTCTTCTCACGAACTGCTGACATCAAGCATACTACCCATGGGGCCCCGGCATACGCTATTACAGTACCACAGGTAAAGGAGATCTTTAACTGACTGGATCAACACAGTGGACTGTTTCCCGGCTTAGTTTACTATTTAACTTTCTGGGTAAGCGTTTAGATTTTCTATGGGCGTTACGTATTTAACCCTGTAGCTTACCAAAAGCACCTGCCTGTTAACTAAGTCCACTGACTCGAATTCGCCTCTTACAGTACAAATCAGACGAACGTAGCGTCCGAGTAGCCTTCATCCTCTCCAGCGCCACGCTAGCAGGTGCCTTCGGCGGAGCGATAGCCTACGGTGTCGGCCACATTAACGGTGTCCGCGGCCTTTCGGGTTGGCGCTGGCTCTTCATCCTCGAGGGTATCCCGTCGGTGATCTCTTCGCTCTTCATCTGGTTCACGCTTCCGGACTTCCCGGAGCGCGCCAGGTGGTTGTCGGAGAGCGAGAAGGACCTCGCGGCACAGCGCCTGTTGGTGGAGGGCTCCAAGGGGTCGGCCGCCGGCCTCACGTGGGCGGACGCCAAGGCGACGTTGACGGACTGGAGGCTGTATGGGCATTATGCCATCTATTTCGCCGTGTCACTCCCGTTCAGCTCGCTGTCGCTCTTCTCGCCCTCGATCGTTACCGGGTTGGGGTACAAGGACCTCCACGCACAGTTGCTGACAGTCCCTCCCTGGGCGATCGCTTACGGTAAGAAAAAAGTCACGTTTTGAGAGAATACTGCCTGCCTACGGAAAGCTGACGAAAGCACCTTTCCAAGTCGTCTCCATCCTCACCGCGTGGTCTGCAGACCACTTCAACGCCCGCGGCCTGCATTGCGCCGCCGTCGCGGCAATCGGAGGGGCGGGCTTCCTCGCCTCTGCTCTCCTCCCCGCAACCGCTTACGCAAGCCGCTATGGCACGCTCATCGTGGGCACGTCGGGCGCATTCGGATGCATCCCGCCGATGCTGGGCTGGCTCACGTCCAACATCTGGAGCACCGGGTCGGTCGGACTGGCCGTCGCCCTCAACGTCAGCATCGGCGCCGGGCTGGGCCAGATTCCGGGCGTGTGGATCTACAAGGCCGAGGAGGCGAAGAGGGGCTACCCCACGGGCCACGGCGTGAATGCCGCCATGCTCTTCGTCGTCGCCATCGGTGCCGTGTGTCTGAGGCTCTACTACGGGTGGATGAACAAGCGGGCGCTGAGTGCCGCGCCTGAGGGGACCAGTCCTCGACTTTACACGCTTTGAGTTTTGACTGATGGCCCAGTTGGATGCCTTGAATATGTAATAGTCGCAGGATTTGCTATCAACTGGATGTATACTGTTCTGAAGTGAGATAGACCTGAGACTCGACAATCAAGGAGGCTATTGACAGCTTGGAAAGTGCTGTAAAGTGATCTGCTTCTTTGGCCTAGTCGCGTAAGCGAGCATATGCGTGTAGCCCGGCGGAAGTAGGAGTAGCTCCATGGTGATTAGAGACACCGCGAATTGCAGCCGGGCAGGCAGATCGGCACATACTGGTAGACCAGGAAAGAACAAGGATTTCAAGGTAAGGTGACATCCTACCTACTTAACCCCGCATGTAACGTCAGTGCATGTGCCCCCTTCGATCTAGGCCGTTATCTTTGTATCCCAAGTCCCCAGACACTGCGTAACATGAGCCAGCCGGAGATGTAATGCCAGATGCCCTTGTGTTATGGGGCCCTGCGGTACAAGGGCTCTCTCTCTCATGGGCTCCGGGAATAGTATAAGTTGGTCAAGTATATCCCGTTTTGCCCAGATTATAGCCAAGTGATGATCAGTTGATCCGAGCCTGGGCCCAACGTATACTTGACGACTCCGTGCAAAATGTATTCACACGGCATGAGACGGCTCTTAGTAGCCGGCCTGGCAGTCTTAGGAGCAGCCGGAACGGCGGCTACCAAGAGTAAAAAACAGGACAGCACCACCGCCTGCAACGCGCTGAGCCTCGGGAGAGTGTTACCAGCGAATGCGAAGATCGAGCGGGTCGAAGTGGTAGATACAGGAAGTACATACGGCGACGGCACCGCGGACCTGCCCTATCCCATCCAGCCGACGAACCTGCCGGGACTCTGCGCCGTGACGGTCGCCGTGGCCAGCTCCGCGGTCTCGGAATACAGGGTCGGCGTCTTCCTCCCCGCCGAGTGGAGCGGCCGGTTCCTCACCGTCGGCAACGGCGGTTTCGCCGGCGGCATCAACTGGCTGGAGATGGGCGCCGGTGTGCAGTACGGCTTCGCCGTCGCCTCCACCGACACCGGGCACAGCTCGGTCGCGACCAACCTCAGCTGGGCGCTGGGCAACGCCGAGTCCAAGGCCGACTGGGGCTGGCGCACGATACACGGCTCCGTGGTGCTCGGGAAGCTGCTCACGCAGACCTACTACGGGCGCCCCATCTCGCACTCGTACTACAGCGGCTGCTCGACCGGCGGTCGCCAGGGCATGAAGGAGATGCAGATGTTCCCGGGAAGCTTTGACGGTGTTCTGGTCGGCTCCTCGGCCTGGTACACGAGCCACCTGAACACCTGGGTCACCAAGGTCGCTAGCTATAACTGGCCGGCCGACGAGGATGGCCACATTGACTGGCGCCTGCTCACGCCCATCGCCGACGAGGTCGTCAAGCAGTGCGATGCTATAGATGGCGTGAAGGACGGCATCATCAGCCTGCCAGAGCTATGCGACATCGACTTCGGCGCACTCTCGTGCGACAGGCCAGGGGCAAACCAGTCCGCTTGTCTGACGGCTGCGCAGGCGGGGACGCTCAAGAAAGTGTACGGAGACTGGACAACGTCAAGCGGCGAGTTCCTATATACGGGTCTAACGCCAAGCTCCGAGAGACAGATGTATACGGTGCTGAACTACTCGGATGCGAGCCCCTATGGGATCGGATACACCCGGGAGTTCCTGCTCGACAACGCGACGTTCGCTCTGGCCGACTTCAACGACTCGCTGGTGCAGCTGGCGGAGAGGCTCGACCCTGGCAACGCCACAGCAGACAACTATAATCTGACAGCGTTCCGGGACCGCGGGGGCAGGATGGTCATGTATCATGGAATGGCCGACGGGCTTGTGCCCATGAAGGGCTCCAGCTTATACTACAACCGTGTTGTGCAAACGATGGGTGGAAATGCGACGGCGACTCAAGAATACTTCCGTTATTTCATGGTCCCCGGGATGCAGCATTGTTGGACAACAGTCGTCGGTGAGTGCAAACACACCGAAGTTCGTTGCTATATCTAACCGTAAGCGTTTGGGACAGATGCGCCTTGGGCCTTTGGAGCTCCTTTCCAAGCCGGCGTGTTGGGGAACGACACGTGGTCTGTGCCTGGATACAAGGATCCGCAGCACGATATCCTGCTCGCGCTCGTCGACTGGGTTGAGAAGGGCGTGGCGGTGGATTCGGTGGTGGCCACCACTTGGAACAACCCGACCAATGTCTCCTCTGGTGTGCTCAGGCAGCGGCCAATATGCCCATACCCTCAGATGGCAAGGTGGGATGGCAAAGGCGATATGAACGACGCAGCAGGCTGGACCTGTGGGTGAGTGTTCAGCCCATCTTTATGCTGGCACACTAGCTTCTGGCTTTGAACTAATATCATTTCCCCAGGGGTGACGTTCACACAAAACCGCCAGTCCCAACCAACGAAGCATGCCGCTGGTCACCAATATCCAACTTGTGGTTTCTACCCATCTTGGGCGGTGTTCTGCTGTTCCAGTAGCTGAATTATATGGCTAAAAGAATAGGAGGTGTTGTTCTCAAAGGCTTCCTCTGAGTAAGGGAGATGTCTCAATAGGAACATAAGCAGGTCCAGCAGGACAGCAGGACAGCAGCGGATGGTTTATGATATTCGGAATAAGTACGAAATACTCGCTAATAAAGTGTTCTTCATGCAAAAACCCAATTCCATAGCTCTCGGTCCTCTCTAAGATGTGTGTCAAACATCCTGTCTTTCTCGTGTCACATGTGCAACATTTAATGTTATACTATCGTCTTATCTTAAATCCGACCTTATCAAACCTCAAAAGCGGGTCCCACTGGGCTCAGGTCCAGGAACCTCAAGCATCTCAGGTACCACCATACGGGGCACACTGTAGTCTAGGACACGCAGCTAACCTTACAGTACACTTGATCAACACCGTCATTCCTGAGAGAGCAGGATCTATCTTGACAACACCTACCTCCCTTACAGAAAACCATACGATTTCTGTCCTTCCTTCCTTATATGCAAAGACAGACTCACCATGTCTACACCAGCAGCTGAAGACAAGGATCCTAATAAGAAGGATCCATGGGATAAGGAGAACAAGCACAGGTTCAACAAGTGAGTGCGCGACGTGACAAGACTGTTTTTACTGATACACTATGCTAAAAATGATGGGATAGCAAACCCAAGTCCGAGTACTTCGATCCCTGTCAAGAATTCGCGGCCAGGAGCATACGATGCCTCAACCGTAACGGGGGTGCACGCGAATTCTGCACCGACTACTTCGAGTGAGTGCCTGTAGCCCACCGTGCTTGCCCAAGGGCTACCTTACCGGCTGCTCTTTACAGCTGCGGAAGCGCAGTTGCCTTTTGCTAACACATCATCTTCCCTATAGTGCTTATCGGGCGTGTAAGAAGGAATGGGTGCGTATAGTGACGATAGGATTGCAAGTTGACATCGTGCTGACAATTTGCAAACAGACAACCAAGCGCAACGCAGAAAAGAATCGGCTGTTTTAGGACCACTCTCATCCTTCAGTTCTGTTTTCATGTGTTATGCATGCTTGTGAGAATGAGCCGGCACCAGTGGTTGAGGTCAGGTAGTCACTGGATGGAGTGAATCGGCTACCAGAGCTCTACCTACCTCCTATCTTACAAGCACGGAGTGAAGCCTCGCAGCCTCATGTATCTATATTGTATGAATGTGATATTTGTTGTTTAAGTACCAATACGACGGTTTTCTTTTGGTTGGATTGGTGCAGAATTGCCTTCTCAGTACCTACCGATCAGTTTGGGTTTATTTTGCGTCGGTGCTTGCCAGTCTAACGCTGTGATCGGGCCATTGCCTCAGTGCGAGAGCAGCAATATGATATGGCTTAAAATGAAGCCTTTCAGACTACAGAATACCTAGGTTACTTGTATATAGGTATTAATATATATAGGCGCCAAAAAGGCATATTTATCGCCATGCAATGACAGTTGGTATGGCTTTACAACCCACAGTAAATACAGTGTCAGAAGTACAGCAGTAGCGGACATGGGGTTCAAAGGTACATACATGATGAGGTACTCGTTAGGTACCTACCTTATGCACTGCTGACTTCTGAGCCTACATACATAGTATCTCTACTCCGGGATCTCCTGTGGTTCCTACATGAAGTGCAGGTGCGTTATTGAAGGTAGGTAGGTACGCACGTACCTTAAGTAACAAGCTGGAGTACAGGTCCGGTGCAGGGCCGCATTAGGTATCGGCGAAAACAACTTCTGCATTGCGCACTACAGCAGTACATTGGACATGACCTCTTGGTACATACCTAAATGGCCCACCGTCACATGTATTTCAGGGTAAGTCCTGCTGTACAGCAGTACTACCAACTTTAAATTTTGTATCGAGGATAGAACCACCTGCAATGACCGACCTATGGTCTATCTAGAGAAACGCACGTTGCCCCTCTTGATTGATAGTAGTAGTTGGCTTCTTCCCTACCGAAGGCAGAGGCAATTCAACTCTCCAGAGAGCCTTTTTAAAGCCAATTATACATAGGCTATAGCCCAATACCTGTCGGCCGACCGCATTCTGAGCTTACAGTATTACGTTTTTCAGGATCATGCGCTGCACCGGCTTCGTGACAAGGAGCTCATAACCCATAGTCTTGCTATAACTGGCGACAGCACCTTTGCTTGTTGTTGTCGGGGAAAGTCACTATGGTTCGTCCGGTCCGGATCCGCCCAACAGCTCGAGTTGTCATCCTAAAGCCCACAGTCGACATTCACCTCGACCAGGCCTTCCACGATGGGCAGTGGACGCTAGTTGCCAATCTTGCCCGCCAGCGGCTCAGGTCAACCAAGGATGAGTATTACAAGGTGAGACGCTGTCAACCCTCCATTCTGCTGTGTCTTGTGTCTTGTTTGTGTCTTGTGTCTTGTGGAAGAAAAAGCTGATCAGACTCGGCAGGCCCTCGAGGTTGCTGCGAAATCACGAATTGACAATGCTGCCGACCGCACATCTGGTAGGGAGGCTGTCCAGGCCATGATCGACGATAACACGATCATCAGAGATGTCGACACCTTGGACCTTTACGAGTCTGCCATAGAGGGCCTCGATATGCTCCACAGCGAGACTATCGGGGTGCTCCGTGTGAGACTGGTGAAGGCTCTTCCGAAAGATCAGTCGTCCGGTGTCCGTTGTTATCAAGCCTGTGTCTGGCATTGGGACTGGGAGAATGCCCAAGAGGTACTTACTAGGTTACTCTGCTCCGGTCATTGGTGTACGGCGACCTGGCGAGCCGATGCTAAAGCTGACCGTGTCTAGATTGCTGCGTCGCTCAACAAGAACTTCCCCGGTGAACGCAAGTATCTGTTTTATAACATTATCGCCATGGCTCGAGTTGCGGTACTTGGCTGATTCCCTCTTCCGTTCGATCATGTCCAGTCGTAGACTGACGTCTACCGCAGCTTTCCCCTGACTCGAGCGAGATGAAGAAGAAACTCTTCCCCAATCTAGCGAAAGCCCTAGCGGACAGAGCCTTTAACCTCCGACCGACGGTAAGTTCAGCACATCGGAAGAAGCGAAAAGTGCGGGTTCTACGTCGAACAACTCTGAACTGACCAGCAACCAGCCTGGGAGAGAACTGGCTGGACCGGACATGCTCGACCTCGACGAGGAAGAAGTCCTGGTATGGCTTTCTCTCCGCCACCAATTCGGTTCACCCGATGAGATGATGAAGTTGTACTCCCTTCCCAACTGGGGACCGCTATATTTCATCGAACGTGGATTCATTAGGTCCCTTCAACATGTCCTGCATTCTTTCTTGGACCGCAAGAGGTGGGGCGATTACATTATGCTTGTGAACCAGATACTGGAGAAGGTCGTCTCGGTGAACGTGCTCGACCATTTGGATCCTGCAAAGGTTGTCATTAACAAGCGATATATGTGCAACGCTCTTGACTGGACGATGTGGACAGGAGTCGTCCGCGCATGTCGTAACCACCTGGCCGAAGACAAGCACTGTATGGATACATTTCTTGACAGATTTGAGCAGGCAGTTTCCGTCCTCCGACGCAACAAATTCATGTTTAGGATTCACGAGTCAAACTACGAGCGCATTCGCTTGCAAATCAGCTTCGGGCAGGCCGAATGCTGTCCCGGGAGAGACACCAAGCTCACGAGCCAGAAAATACGCCACCTTGTCAAGTTCGCCCTAGAGACTCTTGGAGACCCAGACCTGGGTAAAGCAGTCTTGGAATATATCGAGTTCCTCACCCCTACACAACGCGTGTGGTTTGTGCGCATGCTGGGCTCGCCCAACCCGGAGGCGACCAAGGTGAGGAAGTGCCCCAGTGTGTGCCTTACCCTAATCTGTGTCGTGTGAATCTGACATTGTCAGCCTCTCGGATCTTGGAGCCAGTTGCACCTGCTCCTTCTTCGGTTGACGGTCAGGTTTGCAGAAGCAAACAAGGCGCTGGCTGGCCAGCCGTGTTTGTTCTGTCGCAATGTGGTTGAGGATGGCCCTGGCTGCCAGGAATGCCTCAGGGTTATAGCGATCGAGGCAATGGCTGCTTATGAAGAAGGCAGGAGCTCCTTTCCATCCTCAATGCTCACGCAACCATTCGGTACAGCGGCGGATGTTGTGGGAGAGCTGGCTATCCTGGGCTCCCTTTGCCTCCTCAAGATGGCCATGCCGGGTATCAAGAGCGCGCATCTCACTGGAGAGTCGCCGCTTTGCAAGACCGACCTACAGTTATACCTCCTAGCGCTTGCCTGGATCGACTACCAGGCCTCCTGCTACCGTAGTCCCACCTTGGTCTTCATTCTTATCAAGCTGTACCTGAACCTGGGCTGTGCCACGAAGGCATTGGAGCTCTATAAGTCGTTGAAGATCAAGAACTCGCTTCATGAAGCCCTAGGGTCGATGTGCGTTGACCGTTTGGCGTCGATATCACCCGCGAACTGCGCACCGGCGTCATCAGGGTCCCATGCCGAGCAGATGGATTTGGCAACTGACATCATCCAGTATTATGAGATCGCGGTGCAGAAGAGATTCCCTGCTCAAGCCCTCCTCGCTCTCCAGACCGGCAGCTACACTGAAGTGCAGGATCTCTTCTTGACGTCCGACATGCTGGGCCATCAATGTACCTCGGTATTAGCTGTAATAGAGCGCCGCCGGGGGGCCCGCTTGAAGAGCGGGAAGAGCGAGTACTCTATACAAGATGAGGTACTTATTGGTGAGTTCGGATTACAGGCCTACCTCGGATGGACAGACGGTAAAACTAAGGCCGGCTGTAGGGTCTCTATCGCCAGAATTTGATCTCAAGGACACGACAGACTACAGTCCACTGCCGGATTTGGGTATGAACTCCTCTGTCCCAATTCAAGAGCTCCTCAGCTACGGCCCACTGCCGACGGTAAGCCCACTCGCGTCGCCTTGCGTTGTCAACGTATAGTAACGGCTGTTTAGCACCAACGATGCCATCTGAGCGTCCTTGCAGAGCGCTTCATCGACTTGGTATGCTATGTTCAGCCCAAGGATTTCAAGCCGTCTCGGGCTGCTCAACTCGCCAATGATGATTGGCGGGCATCGGCCGCATCGGCAAGGAAGATTCACGGCTATATGGAGACCTTCATTTACGACAAAGTCACGAGCTACGAATCTTATTTGACGAAGGCGGAGCAATGGTACTTTAGTGTTGTGATGAAGCTCTCGGACGTCGTCAGCCAAGTTCTAGAGCATGTCCTCCTCACCCCCTCGACCAAAGACGTGAAGAGGGAGGTGCAAACCGGGATTTGTATCGCGCTCCGGCTCCTCAACCATCAAACCGATCATTTTTTCAACATCCCGCCCGGCATCCCAGCCAGGATGCAAACGGTGCAGGGCGTTGCGGCCTTGCATGCTATGGGCATGCTGTGCGAGTCTTTGCTCGTGACCAAGAACACGGTGCAGTACCTCACAGCGGCTCTAGAACGTCTCAAGAGCAGCGACAGATCCCGTGCCACCAACGAGGCCGCGTGGCTCGCCCCCGAGCTGGGAAAGCTGACAGACGCGGCTGCCCTCGCCGCCGGCCGTATCAAGGACCGGATCAAGACGCTGAACCACACCCTGTCGGCCAGTGGCTGGGTGGACCGGCTCGACACATGGATGATGGGGAACAACACCGCGTATGCCGCCAGAGTCGACGCCAGCAAGATCAACGCCGATCGCAAGTTCAAGGAGACGGTGTCGACCCGGTTGAAGGCTCTTGTGCCTTTGTCTTACCGTGAGACCTGGGCTGGCTCGGTCGTCGATTCCTGGCGCGAGGTGGTCAAAGGTTGGAACAGTGTCAAGCTAGATTGATAGCTCCTGCCAGCCGGCCGACCGGCTCTAGCTGGCTGATGCTAATTGAGCGGCGCACTGTTACTTGAACTCTTCCTCGAGGCCTACAAATATTTACGGTTGCTTCTTTGCTCCTTATGCCGTTGATTGGAGAAGCTTGGCTTTTTCCGGGGCTCAAAGGATACCTATAGGAAGACGGGAAAAACGGGTTGGCGCGAGCGGATGTGCGGATCTTTAGGGAGGGAGGATCTTGTGGGTCATGATTTTTCTCATCATCTTACTTACCCAGGGGCTTGTTGAGGTTCTTCCTGTTTAGACAGATAGAAATTATAAGACATCCCATAGCGAACGGTCATCCTATTAGCAACAGGCCTAATGAATTAAGACTTGTTAGACAGCGATGAATACGCTGTGCTTGTTGATACGTCTTTGCGCCACGTTGTTGCAGTTTGTTCTTGCGCTAACTGTGACCTAACCTTCACCCCTTTCCATATTGTGGCCCCTATGCAAAAGTGCTCACATGCGTACTTAATTGAAGGGCCCGCGGGAGAAGGAGGAAGGAAAGAGAAATCAGGGGTATCTTATTTAGTCCTCTTTGCATGGTACCATTGCTCCCTACTTATAAACCCGAATTTTCAAAATGCGAACCGTTGATGATGAGGATGATGATGACTTTATGACCAACAGTTACCACGCCTTGCCCAAGATGCATGCAATGGACATACAAAAAGAAATCATTACACACAAGTAAGTATCCTTCTTACCATTTTAACTTTGGATGATAAAAAGAATCCATCGCTGTTTCCAGGAATTTATTTTGCTTGTTCGTGATCTCAGGCACGACGAGCCCAGCCCAGCTCAGAGAGTGCACAGTTTACGCTTTTTGGGTAAGCCCGCGGGGTATATCGAATGAAAAGGAAAAGAAAGAACTAGGTTAGGCAAGAGAGAGAGAGAGAGAGAGAGAGAGAGAGAAAGGAGAAAAAAGAGAATGCAAAAGAAGTCGATGAAAACGTGCTTTTCTGGTGGCCCTTGTATCTAAGGGTTACTTCTCTCTCGCGCGCCAGTATTGCTCGACCGTCTCCGTTTCCGGGCGGCGAAGACGGCGGCCTCCTCTTTGAGGGTGACCCAGGCCCAGAGCCAGCTGAGGAACTCGATGAGGGCGAAGACGAAGAAGACCCTGTTGCGCAGGCCGTCGGTGCCGGACTCGGGGCCGAAGAGTTTGGGGTTGTGATGGTGATGATGGTGGTGGTAGGAGGAGGATGGAGAGGTGATGTAGGTGAAGAGCGCCAGAAGGCCAAAGACGATGATGCGGGCGGGCGCTTGGGAGCCCCAGTAGTGCACTAGCCATATCTCCTGCGGCATCGAGAGGGTCATGAGGTCGGAGAGGCCGAGGAGGAGCAACATGACGGCGAGGAAGGAGGATGCGGGCGAGGGAGCGGCGAAGTGTTGCGTCTCAGGCTATACTTTACGTCAGAAAGGGGATGATAATCGGACAGGAAGGAGATTTGAAAGCTCTCTGGATTCGCTTACCATGCCTGTCGCCTCGCCGAGAACCCATACTAGCGCCTGGTCTGCTATGGCTTGCGGATCTGTGTAGAAGAAGTAGGCGAGGGTTATGTGGAAGAGGCAGAGCGAGGTCAATATCGTGCTAGCTGATATCAAGGCCATATTTGACGCCTGGCAGCTAGCTTTCTTGACCCCGGTGTTCACTGCTGTTTCTTGCGGCCGTGGTGGCTTGTAAAGAAGTGAACGAAGGGCAGGCAAGCGCGAGAAGGCGCGGGATGGCCTGTTAAGAGATATGTGTATGTATGACTTTCAATTCCACGCCTGGTAATATTTCGTCCGGCTTGATGGCGCCAGAACTGAGTTGCTGAAGACAGCTCTTAGTTGGCTAAATGACCAGAACTACTGGTCTCGAAACTTTGACGGGATGGAGAAGGCTGGTTTGCCGGAACACTGGTGAGTCGTGTAGAGGCACTCTGAGCATGTAGGTAGTCCAACATCGGGTTCAAACATTCGGACCATGTGCTATTCTACCCTCCGATGAACGTAGTTGCCTGTTTGATGAGGCGCACGATGGAGGGGGCGGGGTTACCTCACGGGAAAGGGGACGAGCAGGCAGAAACGGCCAGATACGGGACCTTTTGAGCTCATATTTAGGCTAGGTACCTACGGTAGATAGTAATACCTATTCGTCTACCTAGGTTACCTCTCTCTGCTAAGGTTAGCCAAGCGGACAGCTGAGGTGCGGGCAATGTGTTGGCAGAACATGTGTGCTTGTTTCAGGAACGAGTACCACGCAGGTGGTAAGACCCGTATGTACCCAACAACACATTTCCATGTCTCAAGTTTAGACTACCTTAGGTTAGGTAGTCAAGACTAACGTTGCTGGTGACGTTACCTTACCCAGCCAGGTTTAACTTTCCCCAGTCAGGGGATTAATAGCAACACCTCAGATAATCCATGAAGAAACCCTATATCCTATCCTGGGCGATAAATCCTAACACAGGCATGAGCTTCGTCTTGCAGCATTGCTATCGCTGCGCATGCTTCAAAGTGAAGCAAGTCTCTAACTTGCCTAACCACCCCGCAAAGATGCTGACCAGCTGGGTTTGGAATAGGTACATAGGTGCTTTCCCGTCTTCTTTCAGGCATCGTGCGTTACCAAATTCTCACCAAACTGTCCGACTCTGTATATAGGGGTTTTAATTTGTAATCAGGCTTTAGATCTCAAGCCTAGGATCGACCACTGCTAGAGAATTCACATGTAGAGCTGCTGTTCATGTATGTACCTTGAACAAGGTGCATTGTCTGGCAAGTCGGTACTTCACAGACCCCTACCTCATGTGGGGTAGTCGGCATTAGGTCCCGAACCCCTGCAACTCGACATACAAAGGAAATGCGGGTATGTATCTGTTGTCTCACGAGTCTCTTTGTCCAAGTGGACGGGTGCTATCAGGGTCTATCTGCTGATTTGTACGATCCGGGGCTGTTAGAAACGGTGCCTTCGATCATTTGAGATGGTAGCGCGGCGACAAGATACCCGTCACACTCTCTCAAAGCTCTGCTCTCCACGCCTCCAGCGGCCATGACCACCGACTCGGCATCATCATCATCCATCGATCCCCCACTCGATACAGCCCGCCACATTCGATACTGGCAGCGTTGCTATCGCACAGGCCTCTCCCACCACTACACGAGCAATGACAGCATTCGCCTCACCCTAGGCTTCTTCATCCTATCCGCCCTCGACCTTCTCTCTCCCGCGTCGCCCGAGCCCCTGATCACATCCGAAGACCGCAAGCGGCTGCGCCAATGGATCCTCCAGCTCCAACATCCCTACGGCGGCTTCTGCGGCTCGCCCAACCACGTCTTGCCTCCACACCTGACCGCGCGATTCGATCCCGAGACCGATGAGCTGGTCGCCAAAGATGCCTCCAACGCCAACATCGCCGCCACCGGATTCGCCCTGCTCACCCTCGGTGTCCTTGGCGAAGGCGACGGCTCCGACGCCTTCCGCGACGTCGATAGAGTGCGGACGCTACAGTGGTTGAAGAAGCTGCAGAGAGAAGACGGGAGCTTCGGCGAGGTCATAACGGACGACGGCCGGATAGCAGGCGGGCGGGACATGAGGTACTGCTACATCGCCGCCATCATACGATGGGCGTTGGGAGGCGCCGAGGGCGATGATGGGTCGCTGGACTTCGACGTCGATGCCCTCGTCAGGCATATTCGTCGCGGACAAACCTTTGACGGAGGCATGGCTGAGAGTTCCATGCACGAGAGCCATAGTATGCATGCAGAAACCCCTTCCCTAACATGTCATCAAATGTGGATATAACAAGATAACTGACAATCGATTTCACTTTCTAGGTGGTTACGCATACTGTGCAGTCGCCGCGCTCGCACTCCTAGACGCCGCTAACCCGGACTCCTCGGCGGCGCCCGATCATTACATCCGCGCCGGCATCCCCTCGATCCCCTCGCTACTCCACTTCCTCGCCAACCGGCAGTTCGCGTACCTGGGCTCCGCCGAAGAAGGAGACGACGACGAAAAAAACCACCCGCTCTCCGACCTCCCCGTGGCCGACGACAGCATAGCCGGCTTCAACGGGCGGCTGAACAAGCTCTCGGACACGTGCTACGCCTGGTGGAACGCCGGCGCCCTCGCCCTCCTCGGCGAAGGGGGCCTGGTCAACAGACCCGCGGCCCGGCGCTTCATCCTCGAGAAGACGCAGCACCTGATCGGCGGCTTCGCAAAGTATCCCGGTGGCCCGCCCGACGTATACCATGCGTACATGGGCCTTGCCGCGCTCGGCACCATGGCCGCCGGCGACGGTGACCATGGCGAGGAGCCTGGCCTGGCCAAGTTCGATTCGCGCCTCTGCGTCAGCGTCGACGCGGCTGCGAGGATGGCGAAGGCTAGGGAGCATCTATTGTTGAGATCTCTTGACCAGGAAGATAGATAAATGATGAATGATGCGGGTTATAAACATAACCTAAACCTAACCTAACCTAATGAGCTCATATGCAAAACTCTCTACTAGTTGACTGAGTCCAGGGGATGTTGCATATATATGTGGTGAAAATAAATCAAAAGCAATAATAAAGCAGGCTTTCTCATTTCATCCTCCTACAACGGGCCCATATTCACGCTTCTTCTTAAACAAGTAACTTGCTCAATCACTCATACCATACATACGTCGGATTAGGTAGATATGTAGGTCCCTACACAGCAAAATTCCAAAGTGTTTTCTTTATCTTTCGACAGCCCCGATTACAAAGTTCAAGCAACGAGGATCCTCCCTTCCACCTCCCTCCCCTGCGCCTCCAAGACGAGCGGTCCGCCGGCGGAACCGCCGGCGTCGAGACTGAGAGTGACCTGGGACCTGTCGGCGACGACGCGGACCGTCTCGCCGACGTTTCTCAGATCCGTCTCGCAGTGAATCGGGACATCGACATCGCCTCGTCCCTCCCGAGCACCACCACCTCCCCCAGCACCACCACCCCCTAATCCCGATTCCGAACGCATGCTGCCTTCGGAATAATCGGTCGGGGGTCGCACTTCGCGGATCTCCACGCTAGGGTACGGTAGCCAGCCCTCGAGCAGCGGGATCAGCAGGAGGGGGATCTCGGCCTCGGTATCGACGGAGCTGCTCATCATCATATCACCCTCGCCGTCTGCGTCTCCGGGCGCCGGGATGACAAAGTGCCCCTTGCGGCGGCCGCCGAGCAGCCACGTGTCCTGAGGCGCTGAAAGCTCGTAGCTGAACTCGAGCTCCGTCTGGGCCGAGACGGGCGTCGTCGTGTCCCACATGCGCGTCCATTTGAGGTGGAGCGTGGCCGGTATGAGCTGGTGCGTGGTGTAGGTCGGGCCGGCATAATCGGGACTTGAGACTGCAGCAGTACTAGTCGTTGGGGATGATTGTAGCCGGATGTCGGCTGTGTGGATGACCGAAACGGAGGGGACGTCCACCGGGATCAGGATGGAGGACGGCTCGTCTGGCACGTCGCTCTGGAGGGAGAGCCTCGGATTCTCCGCCTGCCAATTGCGAAGTGTGGTCGCTAGTGATCGAGAGACGTCGACGCCGGACTCGTCCTTACCTAGGCCATGGAACAGCTTCTCATACTCAATACTGGCCAAGAACGATGTGGAGATGAATCCCAAGAGCGCGGCACGTTCAAGCTCGACGCCAGTAAGGCTCTTCCGTACCAGTGGCACTAAGGCAGATGTCACCAGGCGGGACAGGGGGTGCAGAGGCGTATCTGAAAGAGCCGCGAAGAGGGATTTCTCCATCAGGGCCTCGATTTCATCCGAGAGCACGTTGTAGTGCAGCTTCAGATACATAGTCTTGGACGACTTCGAACCGCTCTTTACACCGGCCTTCCTCTTGATCTTGTATAACAAACTCGCCGGTTGTCGTGGGAAGACCATCACGTGCCCATCGGGTGCAACGCCGAAGCTAGATTCGAACATGGTAGACCCTAATAACTCGCTCTTGAACAAGCGAAGCGGACTAGAAGTCGCAGTCGAGACGGTGAAACGCGAAAAGAGGGCCTTGTGCTTAAAGACATCCTGGACGTTGACACCCAGAGCTAGACTTGTCTGGGCTGAAGGCGTGGCAGAAAAGCTGTAGCTTCCATGCGCAGTCTCATAAAACACTTCTATACTGATGGAAATGTTTGGGGACTCTTGCTCCAGAGTGTATGGGAACCGGATTTTCATCGACGTTCCAGCCGGTATGGAACCGAAATAAAATGTACCGCCTTCCGGGGGCCGGGAAAAGCCAACAGAGTCATGCAGGCATACTGCCTCGCTAGTTCTTAATCTCAAGCCTCCCGTGGCGGCCTTGACCCTGATCTCTGCACTCTGGATGTTGTTCCACCCAGCATCGAGTGCAATATCAACTGTATTGTCACGATCGAGCTGGATGTGCTTGGAGGGATAGAGCCGTACGTCGAGCGTATTGACGGGACGGTAGACGGACACTCGTTTCGATTTAAGGAAAGAATCCGGTCGATCTGAAGGATAACCATGGTCGCTTTCGAAAAATAGACACAGCTTCCCGACTCCCAAATCGATCTTGGTGATCTCGTATGACCCCGGTATCAAAGTCTATAAGGAGCCAATATTAGTTAGTACCTGAAGGCCGTGACAACAGAGAATAAAGGGAGACAAAGGTAGAACCCACATTACTTGTCAACTTGATCCTGTTTTTCCCGGTCTTGATTGTAATCGGCCCTTCTTTCTTCAACATTATCTCTTTGGGTGGCGTAGAGGAAGTGGATGTGATCCTCACGGCAGCTGTGTCGATGGTCAAATCGTCTACAAGTAAGCTGTCCACCTTAATCTGGACAGCCAAGCTGTCGCGGCCATCATCGTACTCGGGAGTTCCATCAATCTCGACAGAGGCCGTGAAGTTTGACAAGGGGATTCGCATCTCGTTGGAGATAGCTTTACTCTTGGTCACCGAGATGAGGTCATCCAGGATCCCCTGGATAGCCTCGGTTTCAGGATACTCCTTGCCGATAGCCGTGAAGGAAGGCCTCGCTGCTCGCCGATCGGCCTCCGCAGCTGCAGCCTTTGTCAACAGTTTGAGCAGCACCTTGACATATTCCTCTTTGCGTTCAAGCTGTTTGAGACATCGCGAGTACATGATCAGCATCGACAACTCTAGGAGACTCCATCCGCTCTCACCGAAGAAAGGGGTGGTCCTCCAAAAGTAGGAAGCGGCAGAGGCATAATCACCGAGATGATACTTCAGTACAGCAAGATCCGCCATTGTGGTCTGTATGGAATGGGTATGGCCTGCCACTGTGTAGTGGCGAAGAGCCTTGTCTGTGAGGATTTCATACAGGCGATAGAAGTCATCGCTGTTGTCCAGTGCAGTTCTCAGCAGCTTGCTATCCATTCCTGACATCGACACCGGCGGGCCAGCCCCCTCTTGCTGCTCAACAGCGGCGCTGTCATCTGAGAGGTCGATGTCGACCATGTTGACCATCGTTGATTCGCTGACGATCGGAACTTGCGACCAGCCATTGCCCCAGCCACGCTTCTTTCCAGACTCTTCCAGCAAGTTCCTCGAGAAGGTGTAGAGTTCTGCTCTCCTAGCCGCGAGTTCCTCCAGGCCAACCTTTAGGAACGATGATGTAGTTTCGGCATCTGGCCCTCCTGGCCGAGCGCCGCCGGAGAAGATATTCGGACTCGGTGGGGGCCGTGACACGCCAGCACCGCCGGTCCTTACTTGTAGCGACGAACTCCTAGCAGGGTGCATCATTGTCTTCGGCTCGGGGATGGCAGCCTTGGGCTCGTGCCCGTCAGGAGGCCCAAGAGAAGACGGTGGTATTGGCAGTGATTTGGTTGAAGTCTGGGCCAGTATTTGTTGGGCGGTGGAGAAGGCGAACGACACGACCAGATTATCGACCACCTCGTTACTAATTGGGTCGACTCTTGGAGCAGTATCCGCACCCGCCTTTCCATCGCCCACAGGCGGTGCTGCCAGGGCGTTGAGCAGATCACTCCGCATGACTTGGCAGACTGAAGGAATGAACTCAAGCGTCCTACGGCAAATCTCAGCCAGCATTGGAAGATCCTCTTGCTCGTTTTCCTTGTGTTTCGGTGGCGGTGCTCTGGGCGCCACGCCGTGCAGAACTGATTCTTGTTGTTCTTTTAATTTCGCAAGCAGCTCTTCCCGAGTAGACCAGGCATTCCCAAGCCGAAGGAGAAGCGCGATCTGCCTAGCAAAGATGTAGCAACGGAAGTCGAATACTGACACGTTATTAGCGACAATCAGGTCGCGGTAGGGCTTCTTGTTAGCGCTGATGGGAATATCGTCGTACACATCTTTGGGTTGGGTGGCGGCGGGCTGCGATGATTGCAAATCTACAAGCTCTTCCTCGTCATCTTCATCATAGCTCATCTCAGTCATCGTTGCTCTGGCCTTGATTGCCAGTTTCTTCAAGTCTTCAGTATACGACGGAAGAGCATTCGCAGCTGACCTGGACCGGCCTAGGCCTTGCTCCTTGATGATCATGTCCAGCCCAACGCTGAGTTCGTCATAGCCCACAAGAGCATCCTCGACCAGGCCGACACTCTCAAATCCCCGAGCGAGGCCCTCTTTCAATATGAAAAAGGTGCAGAAGTTCCAGCCAGGGAGGCTTCTCTGGGCATCCTTTTCTTTTATGTCTTCTTCATACTGACTCACGCGCATGTCGAAGCTAGACAGGATCAGGCTGCGGAACTTTGCTATGAGGTCCGTCCACGCATTCTCCGTTTCTTGCTCCGTCTCCGTGTAGCCGCTAGGCACAGCCGGCACCACCCGCGGAAGTAGGTCATAGGGGACATCGTTAACTCCTATGCGGATCTGCGACACACGATCCGGTCCGCCCTTGCTCGAGCCATTGAAATCCGACCTCAGCTTCTCCAGCAATGTGCTTGAGCCTGGTCGCCAACGAGATGTGGCTGAAGTCTTATCAGTTCCGGAGCTGACATCTGATTTACGAGGCTGGGTGGCAGCCACAGTATTAGGAATGACGACATGAACGATGAGCCATTCAAAGGCATCGTGGTTTTCGGCGGCGTTGGCCTTTTTCGACGTGGAGGGCGGGGTGTTGGCTTTTATCCAATCGCGGATCTCTTGCCTAACGTGGCTCTTATATGAATCGTTATCGTCACATCGTACGAGCAGGACCTTGAGGTATGGGGTCTGCCTTAAGCCAGGAATCTGGTGGCGCCGCGCCGGCAGGCTGTTTCTGTTGGAGGACTGGTCGACGACACCTTCGGTCGAGAGCGCCGACGTCGCTGCCGTTCCAATCTGGGTCTGAAACCCATCATTATCCGGCCGCGATTGGGACGAAGGGGGGGAGGCGCCAGGGGGCGTAAGGAGGTTTCCCTGGCCAGCGGGAATCAATTCGACATGCAATGTCTCGATGGAACGCAATGGGCCGGCATGGGACTGCCAATGGAGGTTGCGCAGGGGCAAGCGCGGGACTAAGCCGGGCGCCAGAAGCTTGTACACATCATGGGGATCGAAATACTCGACTGCGCAGTGTAAGATTGTGACCGTTGAAAGACCAGTTCGCCAGGGGGAGGGGTTCACACAGTACCTGTGACTTTCGAAGATGAGAATGGCTGTTCCATGGTGAACAGCTGAAGGCTTAGATCATGACTTCATGGCTGATTATTCACCGGTACGGGAATACCATTGAGTGCCGGCAACAACAAATAACGTCGGCGCCGATTGATGTTCGAACAGCTTGGAAGCTGTCAACAAATCACTCGGAGAGCTAATACTGGTATCATGCCGTTGCTTTCTGTTACGTGTAGTCATTGGAGCTTGCCCCGGATATTACCAGTACATGTCTGGTTCCTGAACTAATTCACCGCTAGTCTCTTTCAGGTAATGAGGTTAACCCCTGATACGCTGACTATCTCCGAGGACCCCTCCTTACTTCGTGCCTATTAGCAGCTCCCGATGGAGGGGCATCGCGCAAGAAGTCGCAGATTTTTGGGAGGCAAATCATGAAACGCCAGTGATTATATGCATTTTCCCCATCCCTATCAACAATAGCGTTGGATCACAATAGAGCAGGATCTATACTTTGATTCCTATTGTTGATATCTTTATATAAAAAGGCTCTACCTTTCTACCCTTGGTCCCTCCCTTCTTTTTTGTAAACCAAAACACTCAACTTCACTTTTACTTTCTTACGTACTTACTGAGGTTAGCAAGTCTCGCAAAAATGTCTGGTCTTCAAGCTATTCGATACACGAGGGGTAAGCTGGAGGTGCTAGACCAGCTCCGGCTACCCCACGAGAACCACTACGACTTGGTGTCGACGAGCGAGGAGGGTTTCGATTGTATAAGATCTATGCGAGTGAGAGGTACGACATCTTGTCCTTCGACTTCGAGAATTTTACCGTCCTGTGGATAATGGGTATGTAAGTACCTACCCAACTGACCATGTTATTCCTACAGGTGCGCCGGCTATAGCTATCGTGGCGGCGCTTGCTCATGCGGTTGAGCTGTACAATGGAGGCTGCAGTAAGTATTTCCCATCCCATCCAGGGGTGTTTCTTCGACTAAGACGTAAATAACTGCAGAAGCGTCTACGCCAGAGGAAACAATATCCTATATTGATTCCCGCCTGGATTACTTGAAGGAGTCACGCCCAACAGCAGTGGACCTGACCAACGCCATCACACACCTCAAGTCGGTCGTGCGATCTCAAGCTCTGCCGTCGGACCATGCTGGCGCCAAAGCGGCCATCATCGACGCCTACATCGCCGCAGCAGAGGAGATCTTCCGGAAGGATACCGAGACCAACCTGAAGATGGGTGAGCATGGCAGCAAGTGGCTTCTGGACAACGCGCCTGTCAAGTCTTCAAGTGGCCAGGTGTCGGTGCTGACACACTGCAACACCGGCTCGCTCGCGACGTCGGGCCACGGCACCGCCCTCGGCATCGTGCGCACCCTCCACAACGGAGGCCATCTCCACCATGCCTTCTGCACCGAGACGCGCCCCTATAACCAGGGCAGCAGACTGACTGCTTTCGAGCTCGTGCACGACCGCATCCCCTCGACCCTGATCACGGACTCGATGGCCGGCGCCTTGTTCGCCACCAAGAAGTCTACGGAGCACATTGCCGCCGTCATCGTTGGCGCCGACCGTGTCGTGCGGAACGGAGACACCGCCAACAAGATTGGCACCTACGCCCTGGCCGTGCTGGCCAAGTATCACGGCATCAAGTTCATGGTCGCGGCCCCGACGACCAGCATCGACTTGCACACCACCACGGGTGCTGGCATCAAGATCGAGGAGCGCAAGCCGGAGGAGCTTACCCAGATCAGCGGCGCCGTGGTCGGGCCTGATGGCAAGGTAGACATCAGCAAGACGGCGAGAGTAGCAACTGCGCACCAGGAGATCGCCGTCTGGAACCCTGCCTTCGACGTCACGCCGGCTGAGCTCATCGATGCCATCGTTACGGAGAAGGGTGTTGTGGTTAAAGACGAGACCGGCAAGTTCGACTTCCGAGGTATCATGCCAGAGAGATGGGCCGCCGTCACTGAGCAGTGAACAGGTTTACTAGCGGCTGGAATTACTAGTGCGACTGGAGTTGCGAGGCGTTTGGCTGTGATACATTTCCTCATACGTAAGGAATAGGAAGTGGAGTGATAGCAGGGGCTATCTAGCTGAGCTGGTCTGGAAACACGGAACCTTCACCTTTTATACTAGTTAGGTAGGTAGGTACACATATAGTGAGCGTAATAAAATATCCGGTCCGCGTATCTATAGCTCTGTCTCCTCGCTGAGGACGTGCAGAATGAGTTTTTTGTAACCTTCAACGCCGCTCTCGAGATCCTTCAGCTTGATAGCCTCGTTCGCCCCATGGGCGACAAGGATGCTGCCCGGGCCGTAGAGATAGCGCGTATGGTCTCCCTTGAAATTGGGAATATCGGTGCCGTAGTTGAGCGTGATGGGTTCAAATCCTGTGAAATTGAATATCAGTATTATGCCCATTTCATGTTGATGTTGAACGTGAAGTCCACGAGGAAGGCTTACCAGGGACATCGCAAGCGGCCTTGACAACGCCGTAGCCGTTGACGCATTCGGTCTCGAAGGCGTCCTTGTCCACGCTGCTCAGTATATCCAGAACTCTCTGCTTGACGATACTGCCCCCTTCCAGCTCGGGGCCGATGGCGACCCGGCCGGCGATCCTGGCAACGGCCTTCTCGGGGACGACGTTGAGCGCCACGCCGCCCTCGATGATGCCGACGTTGATGGTCGTGTTGCCGAACTCGTCGCTGCTGCCCAGGTCGGCGTCGAGGATCTTGACCAGGGCCCTCATGAGGATCTCGTTGGCGCTCTTGCCGAGCCAGGGGTAGCCCGAGTGCGCGGCCTTGCCGTACGCCGTGATGGTGCAGCCGAAGAAGCCCTTGTGGCCGCACGCGAGCTTGCCCTCGGTGGGCTCGCCGAAGATGGCCGCCTTGATCTTCCCGGCCGGCGGCGGCGGGTCGAGCGAGGCGAGCGTCTCGGAGAAGAAGCGCATGCCGTCCCCGGTGCGCTCCTCGCCCACGACGAACAGCAGCATCACGTCCTCGGCGCGGACGCTGCGCGCGCGGAGCAGCTCCTGCACGGCGACGACCTGCGCCGCCACGCTGGCCTTTGCGTCCACGCTGCCGCGGCCCCCGATCACCGTCTCGTCTCCCCCGTCGCCGGTCCTCGAGTATGGGAAAAAGGGAGGCACGGTGTCGATGTGGCTGGAGACTATGACCTTCGGGAAGGACCCGGGGCGAGGCTTGCTGCCCGGCCAGGCCAGGACGTTGAAGCGCGGCTTGGCCTCGGCCGACCTGTGCCGCTCGTCGGCATCGCTGCCTGTCGTGTTAGCCGAGGGGACTATTTGTACCTCGGTAGCAAATTTCCTCTCCTTGAGATAGTCGACTAAGAAGTTTCCGACGGCGTACTCGTCGTAAGTGACTGAGGAGATGTCGACGAGGTCTTTGTGTAGAGACACTAGCTCGTCCCGGTAGGCGGGGGCATCGTTTTTGGACGAAGAGGAAGAGGGATTCGGTTGTAGAGCGGATTCTGGACGTGAGTCGAGGGGCTGCTGGAGCTCTATCCGCAGAGCTAAAGAAGTGCCTGCGAGCACCAGAGCTTTACTAAGGAGCTTCATCACAGTGGACTTTGATGTGAAGGGCCTTGGAATTCGCAGGAATTGTCGGACGAGGGAAGGAACCTTAGTTTTAATGTAACATCGAGTGTCGCCCTAAGCTTTACATTCTCTTTTGACTCATGATCATTAGCATGAGAGACGGGTGGCTGGCACAGTTCGGATTTGATGATCATGCCGGTTAGCATCCTTGGTTACCTAACCTTAGACTATCTACTGTTGACATTGTACCTACTTGGTAGGTTAGGCTAGTCTACTGGCAGCTAGTGAAATGTCTTGGCGGCCGAAGCTTCAACCTTGAACCCGGATATGCATTGCCTATCGATCAACCATCCCGCTTTCGGCGGTCGCTATTCTTGACCAGTGACATAACGCATATCCGAGCCTTTGCCCCTTTACACAGTACCGTGGAAGCACTCGGTGTTTCACGCAGAAACCGTACGACACATGGCCTCAGTGTGAAGGTCAGTCTGGTCAGCTTCGTTAAATTGCTTTAATATTCTCGTTCTAATAGTCAAAGTTCGCTAAAGAGCTGGAAGCAAGAGGGCAATTAAAACTACTTAGCTAACTTAGGGGGTATCTCTCATTCACTCCACGACTGGGGTTTGGCTGTCACCCAATTTTTTAACGCCAATATCCATCTCCTCGTCGTCCATCTCAGCTACGCTCTCGAAGATCTCCTCGACCATCTCACCAGGTCTGCTGAGGATCGGCGAGAAGTCATCCACCTCTTCTATTTCGTCATCGCCTCCAATACCTTCCGCATCCTCGTCTTCTTCTTGTATCGTTATTTCACCACTTCGTCTCCCCAACCCACCGGCGCTGCCGCTCCGGCTATGACTTCCGGATCCGGATCCGCCGCGCCCTATCGATAAGTTGTGAGTCGACAGCATCGGCCCTTTGAAAAGACTGCGCTTTCGCTTCGCAAACATCACCGTCGGGCTTCCAGTCAAGAACGCATTGGGAGACCCCGCAGGGTTGCTGCTTGTCGTCGCCGGCATGCCCTCGTTGAAGTTAAGGGCCAGAGCAGGACCACGGACAAGACGAATGTTCGACGGGAACGAGGCAAGCGTTGGTGTTGCTGGGAGTACTTTGACTGAATGGTGCGGAGACCGACCACCAGCCAGAGGCGTCTTCGTCCCGGAGACAGAACCATTGGAGCTGGTCGAGCTCGCCTTGGAATGTGTGTGGTGGTGGTGAGGCATCGTCCTGATTGAAGACAACGACGACGATGTCGACTTTCTTCCACGCAAGCCAGCTGAGGAGCGACGAACACTCGAGCGTGGCGTAATCGGCCCGGGCGAAAGTGACTGCCGTTTGTAGCTCGTAGACGAGGACACCCTAGGCCCTGCGAAAGGAGCCGTGGACAGAGGCGCTGGCACCGGCCGTCTGGACGAGTGGCCACGATTTTGAGCGAGTTCCCTCACATGGCCGTTTGTGATATCAGGTGAGTGGTCGCCACTGTGTTTGCTTGATACGGTTCCGGGATATTTACTAGTATGGGGTCGAGGGCTCGGGTTGTTCGAGTTCTTCCCGCCAGATTGCCCTTCCTTGCTCGCCAGATTCGGTGTAGACACACTGCCGCGCTTGTGCAGTCTGTGTTTTCTAGTGTTCTCTATAATCCAATGAGTCCAGTTCTTCCACGTCGCAACAATGGCTTGCCCCGTGTTCTTCCGAACTTTCTGCGGGAGGCTGGGTTTGCTTCCGTTGTGGTTATTCAGCGCATCCGCAGTCGTAACGAGATGAAGCGTCGAGCCCCTAGATTTAGCGCTCCGGAGGATTCCTTCCTTCGGGGGCGGCAAAGGCCGCCGGTGCCTCGATGAACTGGCCGATCTAGTACCCCTGTCGACCGGTAGAGGAGGCAGGGCGGCGCCGGCATAACCGGCCCTCTCCCTGAGCTCTGAAAAGTCAGGCGATCTTGGCGCTGTAGACTCCCCATATTGCGTGCTTCTCCTTTCCACACGTCCTCTCGTTCTGGGCACTGGTGGCTCCCCGATTCGACTGTTAACAGATCCTCTGGGGTCCTCGTCCAGGATCGGTGCCATCCTCTCAAGCTTACTGGAAGCCGCCGAGAACCGCCGCGAGCTTCTGTGCTCCGACTCCTTTTCTCTCCGTCTCCTCTCCCGTCTTCTCGCCTTTCGCTCCTCCTTTTCAAGCAAAAGCGCCCACCAGCCAGCCAGTGCATCGCATCGCTGAGCCAGGACGCTCTCGATCACGGCATCGATATCCACACCTGCACTGCGCATCCTCTGCAAGCAATCCTTCTCTAGAGCGGTGGTGAATGGCGGCGGCTGGTGGACCTTGAGGATCGCTTGCTGCTGTGGCGCATGCTCTGCAAGGAAGGGATGCGCAAGGATGTCGGGTAGCGTAGGACGAAGTAGTGGTCGCTTGGACAGGAGAAGTTTGATCAATGCAACCGCGTCACTTGTTAAGCGTTCTGGGTACTTCGGTTCTTCGGATAAAATTTTGGTCCTCGTAACATTATCATCATCGTCGTCAAAGGGGAGTTCACCACACAGCAGGGCGTATAGTATCACGCCCAGGCTCCAGACGTCCACCTTCTCCCCTGCATACTTCTCCCCCTTGAGCATCTCAGGGGCGGAGTAGCAAATGGTGCCGCAAAATGTCTGCAGATAATTCGACTTGCCCTCGTATTCGCGAGTGAATCCAAAATCTACCAACTTGACGTTTTCATGTTTGTCCAGCAAAATGTTTTCTAGCTTCAGATCGCGGTGCACGCACGAGTGTTGGTGCACGTACGAGACAGCACCCACAAGCTGTGTGAACGTCTTTTGAACCTTTTCCACAGGTAACGGACCATGTTTGAGAAGATAATTATATAACTCGTCACCTGCAGAGTGGATGCGTTAGACTTAAACTGCCGGTAGGAGGGTAGACAGATAGCTAACCTGGACAGTACTCCAAGACCATCCATACCATGGTCTCCGTTACGATGACCTCGTACAGCCGCGCAATATGCGGGTGGACAAACTGGCGATGGTGGTGGATCTCTCGCGCCAAGTTCGAGTCATCCTTGTTGGCCGACTTGAGTACGACCTGGGACTGTCAGATGCAGGCTTCCAGCAAAAATCTTACGAGGGCAGCTCTACGAACCTTGGAGCCATTTGTAAGTCTGTGATTCGCGAGATACACCTTCCCAAAGGAACCTTTTCCTATCAGCCTCCCAAGGGCATAGTTGCCTACGTTCTTAAGCTCTTTGCTCGAGAAGTTGCTACAGAAAAAGACATCTTAATATCTGGGCGGCGTAGTGGGGGAGGACTGTCTGTTTCGGCGTATCGGAGTCGACTTACTCGAGGAGTTCTTGATACGATGCAGCAAGCTGGGACAGTGTTTGGGTCAGCAACTACGCTCTCTACACACGCGGCCTGCTGCAGAGAGTACACACCTTTGCCTTCCGTCCTAGCTCCTCGGCTTTGGCCATAGATATCTGCATGTCCTCCGCGTGACGGGATTCCTTGACATCACCCCTTTCCGCCGGCTACAAACGTCCTCGAGGGTAGGAAGTTTTAGGGACGAATTGGACGTGAAGGCACTGGCATCGAGCTCGGCGCTGTCTTGTGGCTTTTCGTGTAACAGAGCGGCCGGTCGGGGTGGACAGCGAGAGAACCCGATTCCAGGACAAGACGGGAATTGCTCTGCGGAATATGGGCGTCTTGGTTGAGGACCGGCTTCCCGCTGTCGCAGTGGTCGTCTTGGCTGTATTTTATAGTTCTTTCTGTCGCAAAACAAGAGCGACAGCGAGAGGTACGGACAAGGGTTTGGTAAAACGTCGAGTTAAGAGGCAGAAAGGATGTGTGAAGACGATGTACAACGACTTGGAGGAGAAAGCAGCTTGGATGATTAAGTAAGTAGAAGTCAGGTGCATAGCAGGCTGTTATTACAAGATATTTCCAACATTAGTACAAGATGTATAAGGAAGGAAGGAAGGACACAGCAAAAGGTATTTTCATGTTTCAGCAAAGACTTCAAGTAGGTAATCTGAACTTGCAACAGGGGCTCCTCGACGATACCTAACAGGGGAGTTGGAACCCTTGGAACGGTTGGAGGCTATAACGGGCACCGTGCGAAAGTAATAGAACTAAGTAACCGGAAGGGCTCTGGGGACGAAGCTTCAATTGGGCCAGCTCATCTTGCAGGCTCCCAAATCTGCTCTACAGGCAGATCTGCAGCATCGTTCGCCAACAAAATGCAAAGTATGTATTCTGTACACTGTCTCAAATTGAAGGAGGTACATTTCACGTACTGTGCGGAATTAGATTATCAACTTCTCACTTTCGACATTCCTGCCGTTAGTATGCTGTATCTTTTTTTAATCTGGGTGGACACCTAATTTAGAAGTACCTAGAATACCGGTATCAACTCGGAGAAAACAACAAGTTTACTCTGTCGATCGCAGTATGCGAACTGATACTGTTCTAGATTAACCTTAGGTAGACTTGTTCCACAGCATTGAAGCGAATGGACCTCATGTTGTACTTGATCACTTTGTTTACTGCAAGAAGATTCTAACCTTAGGTTAATGGCCAAGAATTACGAGTTACGACACGCCCTTGACTCAAGCTGAGGCTAGGTCACCCATTATCGCGCTACTCAAGGTACTGGTAGCAAACGAGTCTCTGCTTCAGGGACATCAGGTATCACCCCTTGCTAAGCGTTGTGGCTGATTCATGCCGTCGGTCGAAGAGCGTGCCCCCGGATATGTACAAGTCGGGTGGCATCAAGTACGACGAACCTACCCCACGTTTTGGAACCGGTAATACAGCGCCTCGACCAATACATGGCAACGGGTTAAAGTCGCCGAATGTGTACCCGGGAATACCATCACATCACAGAGATATAACTTAGGGAGCCTGGGTCGAGCTCTTGTTCTGGATAATATGCCTGTGGGCAGGATGTTTGTTGTTTGGAGAGGGCTCTCTTTCAAACTTCAAAACCCTGACTATGTCGAAGAATGACAGTTGAACCGACCGACCTATAAGTGATATCAACTCGTTTAACCTAGGTACTTCCTGATAATGTTCGATCGCCTATTCAATCACGAGGGACATCTTGCGGATGGGCAGCAGGCACGCTCCGGGCTGTCCAAACTGAGCGTCTCCCTTCTCACCGTTGGTTTGCTGGCCCTCGTGATTGACTATAGCTATATGATATACATGCGATCTAAGTTGGTGCGTATCGAAACTGCTTCTTCCCATACGTCGAAGCGAGATTCTCATGAATCTATTATGTACAGCCACCGGGACCGTTCCCTTGGCCAGTAGTGGGCAATACCTTCATGCTCCCCGACAACAAGCCCTGGATATGGTTCGAAGAGTTGTCAAAGACGTACCACGCTCAGCTCATTACCGTATGGATAGGTCGGTGGGTTCACATGTCTCCTAACCTAGACAACAGAGTATCTTCACTCGGTTCTCATGGCTTAACCGTGCCCCTTGTCAGAAACCCCACCATATGGATCAATGATGCTTGGGCCGCGTCAGAGATATTCGAAAAACGCGCGGGGATATACTCCTCGAGGCCACGGATGCTCGTATTCGCTGAACTAGGCGCGGGCCAGGACAACCTCCTGAACATGTACACCACGACCCCGGAGCAGCGTGAGAGATGGCGCATCCACCGGAAACTCATCCACTATGGTGTTGGCATCCAGTCTGTCCGGAGGTATCGGCATTTCCAGAACAAGGAGAGCAGAGTGGTCGCCTACGATCTTCTCAAGGCACCTGGTGATTATGTGAAGCATTTTGAGCGGTATGCTACCAGTGTCGTATCCATCATCGCCTTCGGTAGACGTGTCGAAAGCTGGGACGATCCCATCATCACCGAAGTCATTGCCATGATGCATCTGGCCGCAGATCTCAACGTGCCTGGCAAGAAGTTTCCCATGCTCTTAGAGACGTTCCCATTTCTCGCTCGTTTCCCCAACGAGATAGCGCCATGGAAGCACGGACTTGGAAAGAAGCGATCATTCCATTTCTTCTACGCCTTAGCGGACGAAGCGGCTAAGGAGGGCCACGCCGACTCGTTCGCTAACTTCCTATTCTCCGAGCGGGAGAAGCACAACCTGCGTGAGGTTGAGATATCCTCGCTCACGGGAAATCTGTTTGGGGCTGGATCCGATACAAGCAGTAGCACCTTGATCACCTTCGTCCTCGCGTGCTGTGCGTTTCCGCAAACCTTGATACCAGCTTGGGAGGAACTGGATCGTGTAGTTGGCCCCCATAGAAGCCCTTCATGGGAAGACGAAGAGAGCCTGCCATACGTCAGAACTTTCGTCAAGGAAGTTCTGCGGTGGCGCTCCGTAGCGATCATAGGCGGACAGCCTCACGCCCCGGTACAAGACGATTACTATAAAGGTCGGCTGATACCAAAAGGTGCGTGGATTCAAGGCAACATCTGGGCCATCCACCATAACGAACGGGAATTCCCGGATCCAGATCGCTTCAATCCCAACCGCTTCCTTGCCGGCCATCCAGATAACCGACCATTTCCCAGCGAGAAGGGTCACATGGCTTTCGGCTGGGGCCGTAGGGTATGCTCGGGGCAAGCCTTAGCAGAGCAAGGAACCTGGATCATGGTAGCCAGGTTGCTATGGGGTTTCAATATCCGAAAGCAAGTTGGGCCGGATGGGAAACCCGTCGAGGTGGATATCTTTAACTACACGTGAGTAAAGTCAAAGCACGAATGAGAACTGATATCAAGCTAACGAACGGCCACCTCATGCGCAGAAACGGTCTCAATATGAGGCCTCAACCGTTTGTATGCAGCATCACCCCTCGAAGCGAGGAGATTCGCGCCACGATTGAGCGTGAAGGGGCACAAGCGCTGCAGGACTTGGAGTGCTACCGCGGGGAGACCAAGTATCGAATGTCGACCTTCTATAGCCGGAACGACCTCGCGATGGATCTCTATGGTGACGGTAAGTAGACATGTAGGCATATCGCCAGAGATGGTTGCTCACAGGGATACTTGTAATCGGATGGATACGAGACAACAACCAGTGTTGTCAAAACTCATCAACAGGTGTGAGAACAGTATCAGAATGTAAGTAGGTATGATGTCAAGATGAGAGTAAGATTGCAGAAGTGCCATAAGAAGGAATTCCATCGCATTCAGCTCGACGAGGTATATAACAACAAAATGAAATGATGGATAACTTATAAGTGATAAAGCAAACGGAGTACGTGCCTTCCAAACTGCAGTTCTAGATGGTGGGCGGTTGAGTGGCGTTTGAACTTGCTGGGAATGCCAATTCAAAGCGGGGGATCCCTTTTACCTGGCGTCATTTTGCTTCGACTAACCTAAAGGTAGACCGTAGTCCTCAGTTCTGGCAATTACATCTTCTCAACTGGGCACGCATCAAAAGACAGAAGGGCCTTTGAGGAAATAAAGAAATCGCAACTCTTTCTCGAGTTTTATTCGGCACCGGAAACAAAAAAATGGAGATGACGATAGACCTGCTGATAATCGGAGCGGGATGGACGTCGACGTTCCTGATCCCGCTCCTCGAGCGCGAGGGGATCAAGCACGCGGCGACCACGACGGACGGCCGCGACGGGACCATCCCTTTCAAATTCGACCCGGCGTCCGAGGACCCTGCGCCGTTCGAGCGGCTGCCGGACGCGCGGACCGTGCTCATCACCTTTCCGCTTAAAGGTCGGGGCGAGAGCAAGCGGTTCCTGTCTCTGTGGCACGCCACGCACAACAACAACAAAGGCTGCTCTTCTTCCTCTTCTTCCACCTCCTCCGCAAAAGAGAAGACGACGCACTTCATCCAACTCGGCGTGACGAGCATCTGGCCGGCATCCAAGGACGAAGAAGGAGAAGAAGACCCGGGGTGGCAGGACGAGACGTCCCCCTACGACAAGTCGAGCGCGCGCGCCATCGCCGAGGACGAGCTCATCGAGGAATCCTCGTCCGCGTCATATCACCATCATTACTCGGCCGCAGTGCTGAGTCTCGCGGGCCTGTACGGCGGCGCGCGACAGCCGCGCGACTGGCTCACGCGCGTCGTCAAGGCCAAGGCGGACCTCGCGAGTAAGGGAGCCCTGCACGTCGTCCACGGCGAGGATGTCGCGAGGGCCGTCGTCGCCCTCCACCGCCACTTCACCCCGGGCAAGAGGTGGCTGCTGTCCGATACCCGCGTCTACGACTGGTGGGACCTGGCGCAGGACTGGGCCAGCGCCGCGGTGAAGCAGAAGGAGGAGGAGGGAGGAGGGGGTTGTGCTACTACGGGTCTGGGTGCCGGTCAAAATCAGATGTCCGCCGAGAGGCTTGCGCAACACGAAGAGATCTTGAAGTGGGTTGGCGAACTAATGCTTGAGAAGAATGTGCGGGCGCTGCCGCGTGACACGTCCTCTCTTGGCCGGAGGCTGGATGGCAGGGGCTTCTGGAAACACATGGGCATATGGCCGAGTCAAGGGCGGATCAGGTGATATCTCATGATTAAATGGGTATTTCCACACGTCTCTACCTAGGTCTAGCCGTTTATATACAGGTTTTCGTCTTGGTTCTCTGTCAGAAATTAGGAAGGAAAGGCTCTAGACAATACACCATAGAATTGGGTATCCCACTGTTGCTTTACACATCCATAATAAACGCCTGAGCTCAACAATACGGGAAATCCGGACAATCAAACAAATCGCAGACCAAACAACAAAAAGAATTCATCAAAGAGCACTTGGGAATCACTCTAACTCAGATTTTCTTCTTTGTGAATCTCAATGCCTGGAGGAGCACCGGTGAGTGCCTTGCACTGCGCATAAATGACGAATTGGCCTGCCACTAGCCCACACGTCATCACCACACGAGGCCCAAGACCCGACAAGAGCAGGCGCCTGGGCCCGAACTCGCGCGCGAGTGAGAACATGCGGGCAGTAGAGCCTTGTTTAGGGTCGCCGGAGCCCTTGTTCATGGCCGACAGGAGCGTGTCGGCGGGATGGGAGAGGACCGCCGCGGCAACACCGGCCGCGATGCCCGAGGTGAGTTCGATGCCGGTGGACTCGAGGTTCGTCAGCCTCGCCTTGCGCTCTGATCCGATGGCGCGGTAGATCAGCTCGACGGCCGCCTCGTGGACGGAGAACTGGCCGACGGCGTAGGGCACCTGCTTGAAGAGCAACGGGATGAAGCCCGAGTAGAAGCCGCGGAAGCCCTCCTCGCGCGCCAGGCGCAGGAAGCCCGACGTGAGACCGTTGGCGAACCCCCTCTGAGAGACGAGCCGTATACGGGTCGCCTCGAGCGGACAGAGGGCGATGTCGGCAAAGAACTCGGCGCTTGCACTGGCGCTGAGGTAGATGGCTGTGCGATGTCTCGTCGCCGCTTCTTGCGAGCCCACGAGGTCGATGTACTTTTTCTTGAAAAACTCGTAACCGGCGAACTTTCCGCCACCTTGTATCAGGTATCCCACCGCCGTCGGTCCGAAGCCCGTTAACAGGGCCGAGGCACCCTCCTTGCCCACGATCTGGCGCGCGGCGCGCACCATGTTCAAGCCCTTCATAGCATCGTCTACTTGGATCCGCGTCTTGACGACATCTATAGGTGTTGCGGCCTGTTTCGCACAGTTAGATATTTCTCCTCGGATGGTCCAGATGTATGTAGTTTTCTTTTATCTGGATCAACTTACGCCATGAGTTAATGTGGCCGCCAACGCACCCGCTCCGAAGAACTTGACGTAGTCTGTTGCCCCGAATCTCGGCGTAACCTCGTCATGTCTTGTCACCATCTTGGCTGTGTGTATAAATTGACGATGGATCCGATCAATCCCCACGGACCAGTTGCTTAGCAAAAGGGAAATCTCCTTCTATAAAGGTTTGGCTTCGATATCCGGCGCTTCCTTGTCCTTCAAGTCGTGTCCGTCCCAGGATAAGTCGCCCTGTATGCGTCTATAAGTGTCTAACAGTCGTCTTATTACAAATTAAAAGTTAAACCTCAGAGTTTGCTGTCGACCTATTAAAATGATAAGGACAGGACATGACCGGTTACGTAGTTGCTCTTGTGTCGTGTTGCCCGGCTTTATAAATATAGGTTAGTCAGGTACAAGTTGAGATGAAGTCTGGGTTCAGGTCGGGATCCAAACGGTGACGTCAGATATTGGGTACCAGATCTGTACAGGGAGAAAGGAGGGCGGGATCTGAGTACAGGTGTACCTGTCCGTATCCTACGAAATCGAGAAATTGTGCAAGTTTCCTTCCTTCTGAGGCCATGTTACTTTGAGGTCTCTACAGTTGTGCCCGTCGCATTGTAGGTTTAGTTAGGTAGTTGTCGCAGTGGAGGATGCGTGTCGTCGTGTCGGCCACGCCGGGAACGATTCTCATTCCTCGGCCTTTTGCTTCGGCGCGAAAGAGCGGCTGCTCCAGTTGCTCGTCAGCAATGGGCCAGTGGGGTATCAGTCTATCATCTCCCATCGACTGTCTCACCTTTGCAGTATCCAAGGTTACATACTGCCAGCACACTACAGCTGTACAGCATGTTTACAGTTTATGTGCCGTGTACCTGTTGACCGCTGGAGGATCCACCCAAAGAAGCCAACGTTGATCGACAATATTGGATACTCGGGCAGAACTCGGGAGTCGTCGGGACGGAGTTGAATGAAGATCGGACCACTAGACTAGTCTAGATCTTCCGACTTTGCGACTCCGCGCCGACATAATGGACGTCGGGTTAAAGTTCGCATTCTCGGCACTCACACGGCGGTCCGTCCCTAGAATGACAGGAGTCGCTTTGATCCAGTTGTTGAGAGTCAAGACATTGTAAGGTAAGCATGAGTTTTTTTATATAGTAAAGTAGGTAACCTTCAGGTCAGGGTACTGTCTTTAAGTAGGTACTAGCAGGCCTGGGTACTAGTATCAGATGTTTTCCTTGTTTAGGAAACACGTAGGTATCCAGGCAACAAGAAGCAGGGGCCAGCCTTACCTTGCCTCTTTGGTTGCGGAATTTGTGCTCCAAACTACATACTTAGCTAACCACACGTTCATCACTGTAAGCATCGCACAGAGTGACGGAGCCTTCAAATCACTTCAGTGCCTCATGCCGGGCAAAATGTCTACTTAGTTGATCAATCCTCACCTGCGACCAAATGCCGGCTGAACTTGCAGCGCTCACTGTTGCTGATGCGACGGCATGGGCTAGCTGGCTCGCCCAGAGTGCTGCGACGTCCAAGGGGGTGTGGCTGACATTGGCAAAGAAGGGCAACACGGTCCCTACGTCTCTTACCTATGCGCAAGCCCTCGATGAGGCCCTGTGCCATGGGTGGATTGATGGACAGGCTCGACGAGGCGACGACCGCACCTACTCGCAGCGCTTCACTCCCCGCACTTCGAAGAGCTTGTGGTCCCGTCGCAACGTCGACCACATCACGAGGCTAGAAGAGGAGGGGCGCGTGACGGCCCTCGGGCGTGCTGCCGTCGACTCTGCAAAGGCCGACGGCCGTTGGGCCGCCGCATATGCTGGCCAGGCAACGGCCGAGCTACCCCCGGAGTTTCTCGCCGCCGTCGCCGCCGTACCTGAGGCTCAGGCTACGTGGGACACATTGACACGCCAGAACCGCTTTGCTATTTACTTCCGTCTCAATGCTCTCAAGACTCAGGCAGGTAGGCAGAAGCGTATTGCCGCTTTCGTGGAGATGCTCGCTCGTGGCGAGGCGCCTTACCCGCAGAGGGAGAGGTCGACAGCAAAAGGGCCCATGACAGTCGGCGACGATGCGCACACCAAGACCACAGTACCTAAGACGGCCCGCCGAACGAGAAGGCGCGCTCCTATACAAGAGCAGGACACGCTCCTGGCACGCGGCAACGTGCAGACTCTTCGAAGGTCGGGGCGTCTACGGAAAGCAACAGAATCTACTGCATAGTCGATGGGTAGGGGTCGATCGTCCCTTTGTACCTGGAGACACACATATGCGGTGAAATAAAAGAGGGCATCACGCTTTATCTTTCTCACGGCAGATAGTTGAGCATAGATACAACGTACCTGAGTATTCAACTTGAGATATGAGGGGGGGCTGCTTTTCGAACAAACAAGCACGGACGTTCCGCAAACATCAGTTGACCACTGGCATGTGGTTTTTATTCTTGGGGAGGACTCCACATTAGCGCTTCTGTCACCAAATAAATACATGAAGTAGCTGCCCTTTGTAGGAGGTCTGTACTGCATAGATCTAAATACATATATTTTGAGTGAGGGAATTTGCTATTCTAGACATCAGGCGCCACAACAGATATAATCAGGAAAAACACCGATAAAAGCCATGCCGAGCACCAAGATCAAGATCCTTGTGACTCCAAAAATGTTGTTGACTGGCATCTACATTCTCTGACACATCACCATCTGTGACTGTGACTTGTGATCGACCAGTTTTGGCACTATGTACCTCTATGCTCTCCACAGTAAGTTCAAGTTGGATGGGCACAACAGTTAGATAGAAAAGTCAACCGCAGGTCTCTTTCCTTAAATTCTGCAAATTCCGATAAGACGGACATAAGTATGGCCTGGCACCATTTTACGCAATATATTTGAAGTTATCACTACGGAAGAGGCAACCTAAATCATATCACCAAGCCTTGACCAGTCCAAGTGTTAAGGTGGAATGAGGGTAAAAGTGTACTTCAGGGTAGGCTTGTTCAGAATTTAATAAATGCCATGCTTACATAGTACAGTACAGCTGTACAGCAGTATCCATGTCCGTTTTGAACCGTTGCCAGCCTTGCCATCTAGATACTTACCTAACCTGCTCGTCAACCTATCTTTTTTTTTTCACTACCTAATACATATTGCACTTTTCGGCTCCCCCTTCTCGATTGCAAATAGACCTTACAATTCCCTCGGTTATACCTACCCTTAACCTCTTGTTCGGTCACAATCCACGCTTGGTCGTGACTACCACTACCTGTCCAAAATCTCTAAGTCTGTCTGTCTTGGTGCCTTATCACCTACAACAGGTACACATCTCCACAGAGCCACATAGAGGTGCTAACCCATCTGGGCAGAGCGGCGGGAAAGTCTAGATCTCCAGACCTCCCTGGGAGACACTTACCGAACCTGTATTGGTCCCCTGCGGCAGTATTCTACGGCCCACTGGTAACGGAGCCCAGTGCACAACTGCACCTACTAACGTCAGGTACACATTTACATCCAATATATCCCCACCAGGGCAACGCCATTGTCAACATCGCAGCCGCGTGCGCTCGAAAAGTAGCTTGGGTAATACTGCACCACATCAGATTCGCCATAGCACATACACTGCTTGGCTTGGACGTTCCTGAACGCTTGAACTTTGCTGTCTTGCCTTGGGGACCTTGGTTGTGACTATATCGCGTCCTTTCAGGTAAGTGATCAACCTTTGTGCGGCAAGCTGCAACATGCATCAACATGCCTGCAAACCAGGTATCAACACAAACCCACTTGTCGTCTTCATACACCGCGTTCTCACAATGAACTCTGAGTAGTATGCATATATATACATGCATATCAGAAAATATATTTTTGCTTTACGTCTCTTCCACAACTCCCAGGCTAACGGCGTACCAGGCTGGCAGCTCGCGTTTCTTCTTTCCTGCCGGGTTGTTTGTTAGTGCAATTTATTTCGTATCATAACTTTGGATTTCGAGACATACCTATCATACCGATACCGACCTGCCAGGCGCTGCAAATATACTTGCGTGTGTGTGCCTTCCTAAAAAATATTCCACACCGTCGATATCTAGACCACATTGCTGCATGGGGATTTCGTACCTCCGCCAATCATCTTACCACGACGACCTCTCCATGAATCTGGCTTCGAGATAATCTACCTTATCTTCAACAATATGTCGCAACCATGTACGTCCCCCCTTGCTCGCTCTTGCGTTGCTGCGTTTGTGACCTTCCAGAACGCTTGGGGGGGGGGGGGGGGGGGGGGGGGGGGGGGGGGGGGGGGGGGCGGGGGGGGGGGGGGGGGGGGGGGGGGGGGGGGC
>MU280831.1:0-76623 GCA_022385605.1 Xylariaceae sp. FL0594
GAGGAAATCTCTGTCTAGCAGAGATTCTTTCTCTCCTTGTGCAATAACAATAAGTCATTACTGGACCCCCCCAGCAGTGTGAGCTGTGACACAGGCGGGTTGCAGGTCAGCATTCAAGCCTGACCAGTATGTGGAAGTGTTCAGTTTTAGATACTCATTGGTGCCCGGAAGAACGAATTTAGTGCCAGTTTTCCGCAGTGCTTTTCGAAGTGCTTCCAAAGCTTCCGTGCAGTCTACGGGAACCGCATCCGGAGGATTGGGGGAGTCTATAGCAAGTGCTTCTAAATCTTCGGTCGCGTGCATTATAGGGGATCGTATATCCTCATCTGAGGCCATGAGAAGCGGTCGTAAATCTTCAGTGGAGTCCATAGCTAAGTCTTTTAGCTGGGAAAGGGACTACTGAGATATGATAGGCACAAGTTCGAGTTGTTGAAGGATGAAGAGATGTAAGAGGTGCAGATAGGAGTGTTGATTTAGGTACAGGCGGATAGAGTTATGGGCAAGCGGAAATATTTTAAGTACTTGGTCCGGAGACAGGAATGAACAATTATAAAGCAAATCAGGGGAGAGCCCGAGAGACTTAGCATACTGGTGTTGTGGGCCTACGTGTCGGAGACTAAAGGTTTGGGACAACCTCAATGAATCTGCATTGTTGATGGCATGCCACTTGACCTACGACATATAACGCAAAACTGTTGTGATTTGCTAGAGTAACTCGTAAAATATTGGGCGATTAACCAGCATTCCAAAATCTGCAGAACCTACCACTACGCAGGTATAGCCAAGGTACATACTTAGCCTTGGTAACACTCTAAAGCGGCCCTTAGTTTCATCGAGTATGAGTTAACTGCGATAGCTCATTCCGAGCTCTTGGTAACAAGGGCCGTGCGGCATTTGCTTCGTCGCAAACATATAGATGTCACACGAGGTTCATCGTCGCGCAAAGCCAGGAATGTCACAACCCCTTGTGGGAAAGTCAAGACAGGTGCTTAAGCATTTGTAAGGCTATCAGGAACTCAACATGATACACCTCTGTAGATCTGCAGCAAGCAATGCAAATGAACGCGGCAGGAATGAAGGTATATCTCCTTGCTACGACCTTGTACGAGGCTGTACCTATTACATAGCAGCAACGACACCTATATCAATCAGGTGGAAGAGGCGCCGGGATTGCCGCGTCCGACGCTAGCTAGATACGTCGGCTTTGATTGCCTCAGGACATTCCACACTCAAGGCCTCCTTCGTGTGTGATGGGGTGAGGAATGTCAGGAGCGATCCGATAGCGAGGAACCCTTCACTCAACGAGTGCCCAATCCGGTTCATTCATGCCAGCTCTCACTGTTCGGGAATGTCATATGCCCTTGCTTCATTCCAGGTACCGCCATCCCTAGGAATGTTTTCCCCTTGTCACACGTGCAGTTTCTATTTCTAGCATACATGATCCCTGCGCTGGCACCGAGCTGCCCAACGCTAATCACCCATTCACTTTCTTGGGCCCAATATTTGAGCGCCTTCACACATGCAATATACAGGATATATTCTACAGAGAGTTGTCTCACAGGGTCTCCTCATATCTATATCTCCGCGTTTCAGGCCGTCCCTGAGAAGACAGCTCCCCAACTCCAGCCGCAAGGACCCTGTCTGTTTCACTAACATCTGTGATATCCGCAATCCTCTTCTTCGTAACTTCGGTCTAGTTTCTCGAGTACCATTAGATTGCCCTACCCACGCTTGCAACCAAGGTACATTTCCCTTCTACCTAGAGTGGAGGCGAATTAGGGCGGTGTAATAAACCGAGCAGCGATCGTTCGGTTTTATTCAATGGTGGCGTGTCACCATTAGACGGCGCCGCGGGAGCTGTCTCAATCAGCCCAGGCTGGTCTTTCGGGTGATGAGGACTCAGGGGCGAGACATCTGCTGGGTTGCCGTGCGCCCCAGGAGTTAGCGGCGACAGCTCAAGAGAGTGTCGCGCTTTTGTTCTAGCATTCCGTCAGCATATGTCACCCACGCATCAAATCTGAGTCCAGAGACGTCTTGTCTACTGTAAAGTGAGCAATACTTACACGCTTGTATCGATTTTCAGGCCATGGCCATAGTGTCTAGTACCAGACCTCGTTGGCCTCTGTTTTACATAGGCAGGAGGAGGCGTGGTGGGACATTCGCTAGTTTGCACTCTGGTCTCTGCGCCTCTACTGTAGCCATCGCCATGTGGTATGTAGGGCCCATTGTCAAGCTTATGTCTGGAGCAACCGCACCCCATCGTCGACGCTCGAAAGCCCAGAATATTTGTGATTGGTTCGTCGCCCTTTTCGGGGTCGCGGGCAAAGAATAAGAATACTAAAATAGTGTGTCGCACAGGCGAGAGGTGTAGTGTTATCGGAAGGCCAGCTTCCAAAGACATGACATCAAGACGGGTCGCGAAGGGCAGGAAGATGTCTGTAAATAAATAATCGTTAGTATTCTATCCTTCAGTTTACACACGTCAATAAGAATTATTTCATCATTCTGATCATAACCTATTGACTTGTATTATCTCTTTGTCTTCCTGGCCAAACCCACGTGTAAGTCGCTAACATCCAATTGTTTTACGCGCTTGTTTTTACCCCTGGTCTTCCGGACAAAGAAGAAGGGCCAACCAATTCCGACCTAACCAACCCATATTTTAAGCGCCGGTCGTGGAATGCCTCTGGTTCTAGAAGACTTCTCGAATGTTTCGTCTTTCTTCTAATTATTACCAAAGATTTACTTACACAATAGCGCGTGGCCTATTGGGTTAGAGTGCATGCCTTTATCACACCCATGTTCATCTTTCTTTTATCTGGTACCACTCACTCACCAACTTGCGCAAGTTACCTCGGCCAACTCACAACCTACGCCGTATCATTATTCTTTATCCATACTCCCATATTCCAACCATCGCACTATTGCGCGTGCTTTCTTGCTCAGTCGCGTATCGCTTCAACTGCTAGTTATTGATTCAATCTTACCTATGACGGACCCAGGAGCAAAAAGGTCCACTTGACCCCCGACACGAGAAACCACGTGGCTCATCCCGTTGGATAACTCTGTCCACGTGCGAGCCTTACCGCCGGACCCTACGCCCTACATCCCGCCTGGCTGGGAGGCGCTTCTGATTGTACTAGCGCGCATTCACAAAGGGTGAAGCACTTCCACCCAGAAGGACTGATATGGTCTTGTCTCTGACATGTTCACTCCAACTAAGTATTCATCGGGCTTGGTTATCAAGCTCTAGCTGAGCTCCCTGCGAGGTTTGTTCTTCGCACTCGCCATCTTTGTTGCTCTCACAGCTAACACTTGCGGGGTGTCGGTTAGGTAATGGCTTATGAGCATGGCGCGAGGGAGATCGAACAGAGGTTTCCACGTGTGTACATGTGTAGGATTATCAGGGTCTAGTTTTGTGATGATCAGTTGAAGATAAGGACAGTAAGTGGATAACTTGTTTAATAAATCCTACCCTACTCTACCCACACATCTCCCTTACAAGATACCAAACCACTTCAAAGCCTCCGTCTCATTCGTCGGGACGACGTGTCCGATCCCGTGACCCCAGATGCCTTGCAGGCGATCACCATAGATATACTTGGTAAGCCTAGGGCCGGGGTTGCCATCGATCGCCTGGAGCGGCGTGCCGGAGTATCCGAAGATGCCGGACCACTCCTTGACCGACTCGTTGAAGCTGTTGATGTTGAGCGTCGTGTCGACGTCGCCGTGGTAGACCTGCATCCGCGGGTACGGGCCGTTGTACCCGGGATACATGGCGTGGACGATGTTGGCCCATTCCGCAGGCGTGTGGTGGACCTGTCCGCCAGCGCACTGCCCGTTCCATCCCCGGACGGTGCCCGTGTAGAAACATCCGGCGGGCTCGCCGCTGAATTCGGAAGCAGCGGCGAACATGTCGGGGTAGACGGCCGCCATGACTTGCTGTCAATCTAGTATTAGCCACAGGAAATATCAAAGCCAAGGGATGTGGCATGACTAACCGTCATCATAGCCCCAGAAGACTCGCCCGTGACGAACACCTTGCTCGGGTCACCGTTGTAGCGCTGCAGCGCGTACTTGACCATGTTCGCAAGACCCGTGCTGTCGCTTCCGCCGTCGCGGCTCAGCGTCTGGCTCGACGAGACGTCCCAGCACGCGCCATCAGTGGGTGTCTGACCATAGATCAGGACGAAGCCCTTCTGGTCTGCGTACTGGGCGTACTTGGTCGTCCCGAAGAATGCACCCGCCGTCCAGGCACAGGCGTGGAGGACCAGGACGACGGGAGGCTTCGGCTGCAGGTTGTTCGGCACGTAGATGAACATCTTGATGCCCGACGGGTTGTTGCCGAAGTTCTGCACCTGCGTCAGCGACGCCCGCTTGGCGAGCTGCTGGTCGCTTCCCACTGGGGTGGCGCCAGCGCAGGTAAGGGCTGTTAAGCCAGTCAGCAAGGATGAGGGCCGCATCGTGACAAGTTTGGTTCAGGCTTTGAAAAGGGGATGGGAAAGAGGTGAGGATGTCTGAGTAGGAAGGGACGTGTAGAATAGATAATACTTGCTCGATAGATTTCACCACCAAGTTTCACATGGCCACGATAAGTATTTCCATCTTTTGCAAGTGCTTATTCTGCGCATTCCGTCAATGTCGTATGTCCCGCAGCAGTAGACAGGGGTCTTTTGCAGATCGGGGACCGAAATGGATAGTTCCTGGAGATTTTCAGGCACGGAAGTATCGGATCCGGTACGTCCACCGGAGCGCCCACCGGAACGCAGCACCGCAGGTCCAGTGATCGGCCAACATGACAGCACCTGCCGTAAAAATGATTCGCGCGGTTGCTGACCTTGTTTTGAACCGCCGATGCTCTGATATTCAAATGAAGCATCTGCATGCAGTTCAGATCCACCAATGGCGCATCACTTGAACAAGTATTATAAAGGCCAAGGTTGGCCATGGACCTTGGATGATAACAGAGCTGTGTTTTATCAGTTACTCAACAGACCCATCTCTCGCACTTGGTGAAATCTTCAAGTTGAAAAATGCATTACTGGTCTGTTATCGTTCTCGCGGCGGGTCTTGCTCAGGCAACTCCCCACCGCCGCATCAACAATGGCCTCGGCAGGACCCCGGCCTTGGGTTGGAACAGCTGGGTACGTCTTCACGAGACAAGGCAACTTCTTGTTGACTCGTCCATCTTGGATACCAACTCGCCTTACTAACCTCCTGAGCAGAACCAAGGAGGATGTAACGCAGCCACAGCGGCTGTCGCCCTGAACACGGCCCAGGCCTTCATCAACCTGGGTCTCAAGGACGCCGGCTACCAGTACATCAACATCGATGACTGCTGGTCGACCAAGAACCGCAACGCCACGGGCCATCTCGTCCCCGATCCCTACAAGTTCCCCAACGGCATCAAGGCCGTCGCCGACCAGATCCACAACATGGGCCTCAAGTTCGGCCTGTACGGCGACGCCGGCACGATGACGTGCGGCGGCTACCCCGGCAGCCAGGGCCACGAGCAGCAGGACGCCAACACGCTCGCCAGCTGGGGCGTCGACTACTGGAAGTACGACAACTGCTACACGCCCTGCAACTCGGGCCAGCAGCAGACGTGCAGCAACCCGGCCGGCAACTCGCAGACCTGGTACGTCAAGATGCGCGACTACCTGCTCAACTCGGGCCATCCCATCCTCTACTCCCTCTGCAACTGGGGCCGCGACAGCGTCTGGACCTGGGGCAACAACGTCGGCAACAGCTGGCGCATGAGCGTCGATAACTGGGGCGGTTGGGGAGACGTCGTCAGAATCGCCAGCGCGGCCGGTTCGATTGCGTCGTACGCGCAGCCGGGCGGGTTCAACGATCTCGACATGATGGTATGTATCATCCGTCGTAACAGGACTGCTGGCGTGGGATAGCAGACTCAGCTCAGATTTTATTTTGGACAGATCATCGGAAACGGCAAGCTCACCGATGCGGAGGAGCGCACGCACTTTGGTCTCTGGGCCATCGCCAAGTCGCCCATTATCATGGGTACGGACATGACCAAGTTGTCTTCTACCCGCTTGAACCTGATCAAGAACAAGGTAAGTGTGAAGTTGTGGAATGACCCGGGCAGTCATTACCAGGTCAGATTTGCTAATCCTGGTATAGGGTCTGCTTGCTGTCAACCAAGATTCTCTCGGCAAGGCCGCTGGCTATTTTGTCCCCAGTGGCAAGCCGGGTCCCGTCAATGGTCAGCTTTATCGCTACTGGGCCGGTCCTCTCTCGGACGGAGTCGTGATTGGCCTTGTGGCGCCTGACGGAGCCGAGACTCTCTCCGTGAACTTCTCTGATGTACCCGGCCTTGGTAGCGGTACTTTCAAGTGGACCGAGCTCTTCAGCGGGAGAACAGGCACCGGCACATCCGTGAGCGCTAGCCTTGGCGCACACGACATGGCTGCGTTCAAGGTCACAAGGGCATAGGTTTTCTAGCCATGCAGGGAGCGCTGACATGGGCTTCTGTAGAGTCTAAGCATAGCCAATCAAGGCCGTTGGACCTGTAGTGCGCCACAGAAACATGACTCAATTTCAAACTTATTTGACTGTCAACATTGAGTAGTGTAATGATTCTGTTGACTGTGTATATGGATATCTCGAATTCTCATGCTTACCGAACATCACGCCCAAAACGCACCCAAGCGGACAACATGACCTGGCTGGGCATAACCCCAGAATCCCTTCAAGCCAGTGCATCCCTCCGGTGGGCCAAACGTCGCGTCCATAAAATCATCCGGTCTCTCCAACGGCGGCGCACCCGCGTACCGCAACTCGCGGTTGGTGCTCGTCCACATCTGGATGCCCGTGATCGCCCAAGCAGCTTGCAACCGACGTTCCAACCTCAGCTTCACCACCTTCTCGTCCGCATCGAGCATCAGAGTCGCCACAGGCGTGCCCTCGGTCTTGCCGTGGACGAGGCGAAGCCCGTTGATGGTGATCGCGATGCCGACCAGGACGTGAGTGAAGCCCGTTTCCGTATGCTGGCTCTTGCTAGGGTCGTCGTGGTTGAGCCGGTAATCGGAGAAAAACAGCTCAATCTTCGACATCCAGACACCGAACACGGTATTCTTCTCCATGGCGATGGCGTCGAAGAAGATGTCGCCTCCCGGCAGGTCTTCGATGTTGCCCCTGGCTTCGGTCAATCGTATCTTTGGGAACGCCTTCCACAGGCTCTTCTGGTCGAAGTACGCCATCGCCTTCGGGCTCATCGACCCGTACACGCCGGTAGAGTAAAAAGGCTGGACGGCCACCTCGGCGGCACCCCAGCATGGCCCCACGCCGTCCACTCGGATGCCACTGACCCAGGCGTACCAAGTCTTGAGATAGGGGAACCCCTCCGGAGGTTGGAAGACGGTCTTGACGAACCGGTCGGGCTGGATGTCCTCCTTGAAGGCCTCCATCTCACGGCCGTGATTGGTTTTCAGTCGGACATAGTAGCTCGGACCGTACGTTCCGACAGTCATCTCCGTCACCCATTCCATGAAGCCCATGTACAGGCCAAACTTTTTAAACTTCTCCGGCGCATGAACATCCAACGTCATCTGGTCAACGACGCCGTCGGTCTGGATGTCACCCTCACCGTACATGACGGAGATCTTGGCGATGCTGCCGTCCTGGACGTCGACCCAGATCTCAAAAGATCGCGGCCAGGCTAGGTCAGGCTTCATCGACTCCAGCACTCCTACCGGGTTCCAGAATCGACCGAACAGGAACTGCTGTGCGATGGCCTTGTCGTAGAGTAGCGTCCCGTAGTACTTCTGAATGTTCGTTGGGTCGTTCAACCAGTTCTGAGCACCGGGCGGCAGCTGGTCCAGAGCACCTGGAACGCACAATATCTGAGCTGGCGGGGCCTGTGTCGTCTGATCCACCAGAGATGGTACGTTGACCTTGACGTGTCTCGTCGTCTTCTCCTTCAGTAAAGAGGCGGATGAGACCGAAGCGAAGCTGATTTTGGAATAGAGGTTGCCCTGACCGTCCGTGTCGAGCCCAATGTACATGAATACCGCGCCTAGAGGTACAAACGGGTGCCACGTCATGTTGTGGATGGCCTCTTCGACCTGGCCCATGGTACATGTCCAGATCTCCTGGCCCAGTCGTTTCCCCTCTTCTGCCAATTCGGGGTCGGCCCCATCTATAACTTGCGGTTCGAAGCCGTGCTGCTGGGAGCCACCGTTGGCGGCCGGCGGCATGGTGGAGTCGTTCACAGCTGTGACGTGTAGCCAACCCGAGGACAAGATCTGAACCTGGAGGAGAGCAGTGGCGTTCAACAGCAAACCTGCATTACCTGTAATGTTTCTTGTCAGTTCTGCTTCTGCTGTCCTGGTAGTAGGAATCGTGGCTTACGCGAGTCTTTATGCACCAACAATGTCAACCTCATCATCACCTGAATCATGAGGCGATGAGCGTGAGGCTTGTGGCCGAGACTTGCAGTGTCCGGAGTAAACCAAGGCGCGTCGGTAGGACTGAGATCGCTGGAGAAATACGTGTTGGATTGTGACTGGCCTGCCTCACTATAAGCATATTTCACCTTCATGGACGTTTTCTCGCTATACCTTCAACTGATATGCCATTTGGCCCCGTGGCTTGCCACAGCGAATGTCTGGAGCCCTCCATATGATCGTCGGTGGGAGTAAATAAGTTGATGTCATAAGATGCCTTCCGAGCCGCCTCATGAGGCTCAAAGTGAAAGGCGTACATTTCTCGTCGGTATAACTCAGTCATGAGCATCCCCTTCGAAATCATTATCACTGCATCATGCTTCTCACGCCTCGAGAGGGATGTCTCGAAGAGACCATTCTGAAGGCCCGTAGACTCTGTTGTAATCATGGACTTGGCACCCGGCAGCTTCTCCTCGAATCGCAGTGATAGCATGTAGTGTATGCAGTCGTGAGCGGCCGCGTTTTGCAGTTTGCAATCTCCGATGTCGATGAAATAACGTTCCGCCCTTCTCGGGGGAGCAGCGTCCTGACGCGATACGGGGGTTTGGTAGGGTGCATCCCAGAACAAGGACGACCCCTTGAACTCTTCGATATACTCGGTGATGAAGGCCTTGAACTCGACCCATGACAGAGCACGGCTTCCGTCGTTCAACTCGACATCGAAGTGTGAGCACAGTCGCTTGAGAAAACAGATCCGGAGCAAGGCCGATGGTAGGAAGCCCGCCTCGCCCAGGATATACCCATACTTGCGCGTCTTTCGCTCTCCTTCGGGGTCTTCCAAGAAGTCGAACAGGTCCGAGCCGGATATGTCGACCAGCCAAGTGATGGAAAGACCACTGATGAGACGTGGAATCTTGCGCAGCGAGTTATGCCTCGAAGTCCGCAGGAACGTTGCGGGCGAGCCAGCGGCATCTACCAGCGGCAGCTTGACCCTGACGAAGTCTGGGTTGCCGGTAGAAAGGTCGAGGATTGGACAAGCCAAGCCAGCATCGACTAGGAAGTCGAAGTCGTCCGAGAAGGCCGAGATGTGCAGCTTCTGAGGAACGGCGGTTTGTCCATAGTAGACGTCGGTGGACAAAGGCGTCTTGCAAAGAAGCCGCCACTGGCTCTGGATGGCCTGGCGTGTAACGGCTATAACAGCATCAGACATGGTTGCTTGGGAGTCAGGCCGTGTCAAGTCTGGCCGAGAGAAAGAAGAAGAAAAAAGCACAGCGTACGCACACTCACTACATACTACTACTCGCGGCAGGATGGCGGGAACTTCCAACACTCTCTTATGAGTAAAACCTCGGATTAGACTTCAAAGTGATCTGATGGGACTGGACGAGCTGAAAGTCGGCGACAGCGAGGGCTAGACAAGTCTAGATCGGTCTAACGCTCGAGTCTAGTGACGAGCTGAAGGACACTACGGCTAAAATGTGGATTTGAAGCGGTAAAGGTGAACAATCGCGCGGGCGGTTTCTTCCTATCTGGCATGGTTCCATGGTCGTGGGAGGTCGTCGGCTGCTGTACAAAACTCCGGGCTTCTTCCCAGGCCTTGAAATATGACCCGATCCAAAGGCATTATATGAAGAACGACGGACGCCTGTGGATGATGAGGGTATCGTGTCGACTTTGAACGGCAAGAGCAAGATCTGCATCAAATCGACATCGTGAGCCAAGAACCCACCAGCCACACTTAGTCCATTTTGAGTATTTTGCGGGGCTGCTGAACACTTCCCAGCAAAGCACACACGCTGAACCACACGCTGAACGCGCTGGAGACAGTGAACGCTGGCCGCTGTAAAGGATGGATGTCGCTCACCTGACACCACCCGAACTCATCGAGACCAGCGTCCCCTTCCCACGACTGAAGTCCAAGCCTTCCACCGCGGGCGACACCGAGACGCTTATCGAGTACGACCACGATGACCGCATCCTCATCAAGGTCTGCAGTGAGCTTCACGACGTGTCCGTGCCGGTACAGTACTTCGATGTCAACCCCAATGTGACGTTGAAACTGCTGCATGGCACAGATGGCCATCCAGTTGCATTCTCTCTGGGGACCAACGGGGTAGGTCAAGACTCTTGTCACACGGATGAAGGAAAAGAGCCACGACGAGCTGACATGTTATCATGGATTGGATCTGCAGGTACTCAACTGCCTCGTCTACCTGAGCGGCATCTCGGAGGGTTGGCAGCTGTCGACGCTGACGTTGAAGACACCCGAGGGCTCAGCCGTACCCAAGTTTGTCTCTCTCGACGTATGCGAGACGGCGAAAGATGAGGCATGCATCTGTGTTGCCACCAAGGACTCGGTCCACTACAGCACGCTCAACCTCAAGAGATTCGGGTTTGACACGGCGAGTGAGCTCCCTCTGTTCGAGCTGAGCAGTCTCCAATGGACTCGAGCCCCGACCCTGGACTTCAGCCAAGGCGGCTCCGAGATTGTCGACGTATCGTGTGGAGCCCTGTCACAGGGCTTCCAGATTCTGGTGGGCACAGAAGCAACTCAGACAGCTGCGTCTTACGTTCTGTACACGGCGAAGGACGAACCGACATGGAAGTACGTCCCTCGGGTTGAGACCGCCATCGAGGTCAAGGATAACCTGCCTGCCTCTTTCAACCCCGATTGGAACGGCATCTTCACCCTGTACAAGGCGGTGGACGGGAGTTCGGCATGCTCTGCAACCGTGCTCGACCCCGAGACGGGCGAGCGGTCATTAAACTACCGGCTCATCACCAAGGGGATCGGAGATGCCTCTTACATGTTCGCCATGCTGACCCCCTTCAAGTGAGAACCCCCTCCACTCGTGGTACTCGTGGCATTGCTGCCTAAGTACAGACAGCTCATCCTATCTTAGTGCGACCGACCTCTTCGTAGCCGGCACGGAAGGCATTGCTCACTTCGACTCACGAAGGATGGACCAGCTGCCTACCATTATGCACCCAGGCAAGTCCTTCAAGCAGGTGGTAGCGGCCGAGTTCAGGCAGACGCGGGCACACACTCGAATTTCCGTCTTTGCGCTCGACGAGAAGCTCCATCTGTACTTCATCGAGGGCATCCGGAGGTACAGCGGCAACAAGATCGAATGGAACGCGTCGCCGTACCCCATACGCGCCAACTGCCTCTCCATCTCCTCGCAGTACAATCTCAAGTCGGGCATGGACGAGATCTTGTATGTCGAGCAAGGAGGGAACCGTATCAATCATCTGATGAGAGACGCGTCCGGCTCGTGGTCTCAAGACATGATCAGATACAAGACGCCGGGTACCGCCCCCGGGACTACGACCTACGTCGCTGCCTCCACGGTCATCACTCTGCAGAATGTCGATGGCAGCAGCACCGCGCCAGGGGGCTACCCCATCTGGTTGTCCACGAGCAGTACGACATACGCGACAATCAACGGTGTGACGACCATCCTCGGGCCCGAGATCGACGAGTACTTCACCGACGGCCGTGGCCAGTTGGAGATTGTCGTCCGGGCGGCCGACAGCCTTCGCATGCCTCAATACCAGATGGAGCTAGGCGGAGAGGACATCGCCTCCAACGTTTACCATATCGACCCCCTCCAGCGAGCTTGGACCATACTCAAGGGCTTCAAGACGGGCGCCGACATCCGTTCTGCCAAGTCTACCACGGGAGAGCTGGTGTTCGACCAGTCCGACTCAAAGCAAGAACAGTATGATGCCGCTGCTGCTGTTATCAAGAGTGCCGTAGAATCGCCTTCGTCCGTATCGTTCAGCTGGTCGAGTTCAGACGGCGGGAAGACGACCCTTGTCACACCGCACGACAACCACGACGAGTCCCTCTTGCAGCGAGTCGGGAACGCCGTGTCCAGAGTCTTTTCCGACGTCCTCGAGGCGATAGAGAGGGGCATGGTCACGGCCTACACGGCAGGAACTTGTGTCGTCAACGGCGTGCTGAACTTCTTCATCAAGATCGGCAACACCGTCTGGTCTGCAGTGTTGGGCGCTGCAGAGCGCGCCACATCATTCGTCGCTTCCTTTGTGAAGGACTACCTGGGCATCGACGTCGAGAAGACCTGGAAGCTCTTCAAGTACACCTTCAGCCACGACGCTATCGTCAAGACGCAGCAGCAGATCATCGTTCCTGCCATAAACGACCTCTTCGACAAGGCGCCCGCGACGCTGAACATGGTTGCCACAGGCCTGGACGAGAAGCTGAACCAGGCAGAGAGTATCCTTGACCAGATATTTGATGTCAAGCCGCAGCCTGCTGTCAAGAAAGAGAAAGGTCCCGTTCGAAAGGCGCTGGAGAGTCTCCTGGACAACCCTGTTGTCAGGTACATTCTGAACTTCAACCCGATCCGCATCATCACGGACTGGTTGCTGGACAGTTTCAACTTCGAGGTGTCTATTCCCGACTTTGGGCAATTCGCCGCCAATATCGGCGACTTGCTCATCAGCATGGCCGACGACGCCAGTACGAGCCTGTTCGAGCTTCTGGGCAGCCTCCAACAGGAAGCCATCGAGTTCATCCTGAACCCGTGTCCGGAGTCCTTTGTCTCGATGCCGAAGCACATGCTCGGGAGAGTCCTCACCGAAGTGGTACGGCTTCTCCAGCGAGTCATGGGCGACGTGATGAAGACGGCGACGCTGCTCATGGAGCACGCCAAGGAGCTCTTTGCCCAAGAGTGGAAAGTCCCGTACTTGACGGACCTCTGGGAGGCCTTTAGCGGGCAGCCCTTCTCATTGATCAACTATGCCTCGTACGTCCTGGCGGCTCTGTTCAACCTGGTCTCCATGCTGGTGGAAGGCCGGCTGCCTTTCGAGGAGAGCAGCCAGGGTAGCGGACATCGCATACTGCAAGAAGACCCCACGGTCACGGAGCAGCCGACTGCAGAAGAGCAGGAGGCCCGCGAAGTCCAAGCCAAGATCAAAAACCTCGACCTGGCGCGTGACATCCTGCGTTTCCTCAGCTCCACCTTCGAGTTGTTCATGATTAGGGGCGAGCAGTACAAGGCTGTGAGCCGGGTAACACCGGCCGTGCGGCCGCAACCGCCGGCCCAAATCCAGCTGCCTGCGATTTATCCTGCGGCGCCACGTATTATACGCCAAGAAGTACCGGCAGGTGAAGAAGATGGTAAGTCGCTGCTCGCTGCCTCTCTTTCATTCATTCTCCTGTTTCGTCCCCGAGACATGGCTGACATGGGATAATCATACAGCACCCAACCTTGGCCCCGACATTGTCATTCGTGATATTTCTAACCGTCCAACGGCGCGGATACGAGACCCTGAAGGTCAAGTTCGGGACTTGACCCGACAGGCCAGAGGCGTAAGTATCTGATCCCTCACTGACAGCAGTCGTTGCTTGAAGCTGACGTGAAGCGAAACAGGCGGCAAGGACGGTACCGGACCTGCCGTTCTCGAAGCCGCACGGCGCGATAGCCATTTTCGACCTCATCTCGGTGGCGTGCAGCGCAGCATCCGTCGGGGTCGAGTGTCAGAGTCTCCGTCTGCGCACCGAGACGTCAGCCGGCGCGGACGCGGTGACCATCATCTCCGTCTCCTGCTCCGGGACCAGTCTCTTCTTGAAAGCGTCCCAGATGGTGCCGGGGCTGAGACGGCCGTATCTCGGCCAGGCCGTGACGGCTATCGAGTGTGCCGGGAACATAGTCGCGAATACCGGCGAGATGGTCCAGCTGGTCAAGGACTTGGAAACGAGTGAGCACAAGGGTGTGGATGCTCAGCGCATCGCCATCGACGGGCTCTCCTCCGTCGGAAGCTTGGCTTCTCTGATCAGCATTCCCTTTATCCGTGCCCAGCGCTACGAGCCCGCGTTTATGCTGCGCTATGTTGACGCTGGTGTGACCATCGCTGGATCTGTCTGGGGTAAGTACTCGCTCTCCGCTTTTCCTTTCTCATTTTCCTGCTAACTGTCTATAGGTCTTGTTCTTTGGAGGTTTTCATAGTGCCTTTTTGGGATGAGATGGATCTGTTACACAAGTCCGGAGTGTCTATAGTTTTGAAAGCAAGTCAAAATGAGAGACATGTTAGGAAGCGCCTCGTGTGTCGTACTTGTAACTGCCAGCTGAGAAACAATGGTCCTATCATCAATGAGGTAAGTAAGTTGTATCGACCATTGTCGAACTGTATACTGTGACCCTCGAGCTGAAGGGCTCCAGCAGCATAGCCTTCACATTTCCATGTTCTTGTGTATTACCCTACCAACTGAATGCTTCCTCAACCACCTCACTAGGCGCTACACCACTACCTAGACCTGGAATATAGCGTAAACGACCACCATTTGCATCAATCTCCAGGACCGGTCGAGAGCTGAACAGCTCGAATTCATCACAACTGCCGACCCGGTCTCTCGCGTCTCTCGCGACCCTCTCCTCAATCTCGATGACCCTCTCTGCTGTGTCTGCTGCCAGGTAGCTGTTCCAAAGCCCCTCTTGGCGAGACACAACACGAAGAACAGCAATCGCTCTTCGCCGGATCCGTATGTCTGGACAGTTACTAGCCACGGCGTACATGGGAAGTATGTACCCCGACTCGAGACAGAAGGAGCTCGCCTCATGACTCGTACTATTGTCTTCAGACGCTATTATCATCGAAACAACCTTCTCGCCGAGCGAAACCATGTCCTCCCACCTCTTAACCGCGATATCGCCCCAGCCCGTCTTCTCCATCTCGAACGAGGCCCAAGTAACGAGGACATTCAGCATAAGTATGTTCTCAGCGAGCTCTTCCCTCAATGAGAATTTCCGTTCTTGCGCTAGGTCTTCGAGTGCGTGGAAGAACTTCTCGGTGAGTTTCACCAGATGCCCTCTCTGGCTCGGTGCGGAATCAGGTTTATGGGGGAGCTGCTGTGTAGCGTCGGCCGAGAGTTTGGTGTCCAGGGTCCCGCTGAACAGACACGCGCCGTATTCCCATGTCGCTTTCGCCTGTTCAATGCTGGTGAAGGAGAGGGGGAGGTCGCCGAAGACGGCTTCTGCGTAGGAGGGGGGAGATGAGGCGATGAAGATGTTATAGTAGTCCCCGATTATCTGTCACGACTTGCAAGTAAGAAAAAATAGATACGAGTTTATAATGAAAGGAAGTATGAAGAGGGGTGTAAGGTAAGAATGTGATGAAGAAGAGAGTACGATTACCCTGGACGCTTGAGAATCTAAAGACGCGAATATCTTGGCGTACGTTTCAAAGGATGCATACGAGTTCCCGCGATTCGGGTTTACAAACTGGCGACAGTCCAGTATACCGGTCCTTCTGTCGTATACCGTCTCTCGCAGGAGCTTGACGCCGCTTTGCAGATGGGCTATTGCTGACGCGTGGTTTCCTTGGATATTCTGCTCAAGCTTCCTTTAGTATGACCACTCCGAGGCCCAATCGACAGAGAATGAGTGATAGGCCCGTACCTCCAAGCAAGCGAAAAGGATAGACATGATGAGATATACATCCACACTCGCATTACCCTTACCCATGCCGGTTGAAGGGTGAATCAGATGTCTGATCGCATGGTTATACTCCTGGACCGCAAACCACTCCACCTCCCCCTTTTCTTTGTGATACATGGCACGTTCATGACACGAGCCAATCGCAAAGACCGCATGGCGGACAGCAGGTTCGTGAAAAGCAGCCTGCAGGACGAGCCTCTCCCAGAACTCGGAGCCGAAGAAACCGGCGAGTTGGGGGCGCGTGCGGTGTGTGAAGAAGGCGAGCGACCGCCTGGATCGGGGCGATGCTTGGATTTTGAGCGATGGAGTTGACGGGACGCCAATGGTGATTGGTGCGCTCGTAGAGACGTACCCGTCGCAGCTGCGGCCTGTGGATGTACACCGGAGACAGTCGGGGCGAGCCTCGTCACATTTGATACGACGTACTGCACCGATGGTTAGTCAGATTGAATACTACGTTAGGTGATGAGGGTGAGTGACAGACTTTTACAAGTGAGGCATCCTGATCGAGTCTTGGGTCGGTATGCTCGTTTTCTTTCGCCCTTCAACTTGGTCATCTTCCCCTTCTATCTCGCGAGTGAATTGCTTTCAGAATTTTATAAGGGTCGAGGTAAGGTCATCTTTGAAGTGAAAGTGATAGCTAATCACCTGAATACTCTGTCTCACTGATTCCTACATTCGCTTTGCTTGAAGCTATTTTTAGTTAGACAGACCCCTTTAACCCTTCAGGATTTAGATCTCCTCTCTGATTGGTGTGCTCGTAAGGACCCTGCCCATCCAAGCGTGCCAAGTACGCTTGAACCCCTGTCTTTCCGGGGTTAAATATCGACTAGTGCTCAAGACACCCATGTTGAAGATGCTCTGCACTCTGTCCAGGCTCGAGTTTCTGATGATGAGCTCATGAAAATGAGAGCACCTTGGGAGCGGCTTTCGTCATTTCCAGCCCATTTCTAAGCAGAAAGTAAGGTTCGATGAGGCTGCTGGACGCGAGCTCTCAGGGGCTATAATTAATCACTTTTCCTGCCGTAACCTTGCAGGCCAGGAAGCAATGGCATATAAAGGGAAGACAAAATCTTCTTTTCGGAGATCTGAACCAAATTGATCCAGCTTCACTCCTTTCAACACTCACGCTCGTTTAAGTCTCCGACACTAGTTTCCACAGTCCTAATGCATTTTCATCTTTCCGCCTTACTAGCCCTATGCTCTTTTGTCTTGGCAGCATGCTCTCGGAACTGCACGTGGGATACAATCACTCCTTCGCGGTACCTTGTTTGGTGTTCCTGCTATGATGGATTCTTCTGTGCGAAGCTTGATGTAAGTGTCCATCTGTTTATTACCGACTTACTAAGTGCTCTCTGAGCGTCACTAACTTCCGTGGATAGGTGCCCCTCGACTATCACAACGCTGCCCTTGGTCGAGCCTCGATCCCACTGATCAAGTTACCAGCAAAGATCAACTCGTCTCAGGGCCCGTATCAGGGCATGATACTCACCAACCCCGGTGGCCCCGGAGGCTCGGGTGTTGACGAGATTCAGCACAATGGAGTCGCCTTTTACCAGGTCAGTTCCCCATCCCTTGATCGAAGCCCGAAATAGACACTCCCTTTCCTTCAACAGAGGATCGTTAACAATTCGCTCCCGTATGCAGTCACTGGCCGGTGATAACTGGGACATTGTCGGGTTCGACACTCGAGGCATCTACCGCAGCGAGCCCAACATCAATTGCTCCATCACCCCTGATAAGCTGAGCTCCAGGTTCGTCCCGGAAGTACCAGACAACTTTTTCACATCTTACATCGACGCCGGAATCGAACACGGCAAACGATGTCACGCCATCGCCGGCGGTCCCAAGGACGCAGGCCCCCACATATCGACATGGACAAACGCTCGAGATCTCCTCAGCATCGTGGATACGTTCGCGAGAACGGCCGACGGGAAGAGGGCCAGGGAGCCAAGCCACTTGTTGAACTACATCGGGTACAGCTACGGGACATTCCTCGGGCAAGTCTTCGCGTCCATGTTTCCCGACAGAGTGGGCAAGATGGTTCTCGACGGCGTCCTGGGTCTCGAGTTACCTTTGGGAGAGAACTTCACGGCGATAACCTCTCCCGCAGACGGGGTCATCGCGTCGTTCTTCATCTACTGCTTTGCAGCTGGCCCTACCAAGTGCTCATTCTACACCGGCTCCTCACCACGCGACATGTACGCCCGCTTCAACGCGTCTTTCGTACAACTGGATGCTCAAAGAGCCAAGGTGGAGAACTGGACAAACGCAACAGCCATCGAGGCGGCGTTGCTAACACTCAAGACCGCGCTATTCTACTCGGTCGCATCACCCAACATCTTCGGACCTTTATCCGACGCCCTGGTCGGGCTCGAGCAAGCGCTCGCGATCGGGGACGTGGGCTTGTGGACCAGACAAGTGACCCCGCTAATCGGAGACCCGACGCCGGTGGGGGATGTAAACCCGGAATACAGGCTGGGCACGCTGTGTGCCGACCAGGGGAACAGGTGGTACAACAAGACGCTGGAAGACCTGCGTCCGGCGATCGAGCACTTCGAGAACGCGAGCATCATCGGTGAGATCCTGCCCAAGTCGATGCTGGGCTGTCTGGGCTGGTCGATCGAGGCTACGCACGTGTTCTCTGGGCCTTTTGGCGGAAACACGAAGACGCCTATCCTCTTTGTGGGAAATACTTATGATCCCGTTGCGCCAGCTTCAGAGTGAGTTACCGGTTTTCTTCTTTGGTTTTCTTTTTTTTACTAGGAGAGACGAAGCTAAGGTTGCAAACACCAGGGCCGTAGCAGCAGCGCGGAAATACAAGCGCGCTCATGTCGTCACTGTTGACGGAATTGGAGTAAGTGACAAAATTCTGGCAAACTCGCAAAACCCCCGATTAATATTAATACCTCTGGCATAGCATACATCGAGAGTCGTCGGTAACGCATGCCAAATTCGAAAGGTGAACGCGTACTTCCGGGAGACCCTTACGGACCGCAGTTCCTTCTGCGAGCTTGAAGCCGGACCTTTTGGAGTTGTTCTTAATGGAACTCTAGACGACATTATTGAGCAAGCCGGCTTGTCGCAGTTGGTTTGATAGCGCGTTTTGAACCCGGACAGAAATTTGACGGGTAATAAGACGCGTGGACAGCGAGCATGCTGCCAAGTCCCAAGACAACTTTATCTCGTTCCCTTATCTTAGCGTGGCTCTTTTGGGGTTCGTTAACTTCCGGTGGTCTACCGCCAGCATTAGTGGAGATAGCTTCATATTTCCCACGCATGCGCATAAGCGCCTAGGTGCTTCAGAAATAGACTTCGCTTTTACTTCCGTGTTCAAGTACAATACATCCGACTGTGATAGCTCGCATTCTCATGTTCTCTCATATACAACTAACCTACCGTTTCAAGCTGGGACTGCAATATCTGAATTGCGACAAGATGAGAAGCTGTCACGTACGACCATACCTACTAGAGAACTCGGGATCCCGTCCGCTCTCCCATAGATAAGCTAGTAAGGGCCGAATCAGTAGTTGGGTCGGTGACGACCAGCGAATCCTCGGTGTTGTACGTTTTTCTTTCTTCTTTCTTTTTTGGAATTCTCATTGGTGTCTTTGTCATCCTGCTCTTTCTCTTTTCTCAGGCCCCAGGGACTGGGTCACGGGATAGACGTTCGGTAAAGTCTGACAAGTCCTACACGCACTCACGTCTGAGTCGGTCTGACGGATGATGGAAAAGCCTCCTCATGATCGGCCAAAGATATCTTATCTACCGCCGGCGCAATGTTACTATCAGCCTTCAGCTGTGCACTACTTTTAAGTGAGTACTGCGATCATGGCAGTGTTGATTGGTATGCTCGGCGTGCGATCAGCAGCTGCATGTAAGCCGGCGCCCTAGGGCTGAGCTGCAAGAGCATCAAGTCAGTCGGAATATCCCGGCGTTCTTCGTGTTCTAGAAGCCTGTCTTACCATCTTTCATCCCGCTGTGAGATGAGAAATGCCGTATGACAGCTCTCCTTTGCTGCCTCTTATTACCTGTCGCTTATGAGGTTCTCGAATCTCACCCAATGGACATTCTCTATAAATCAAGACATTTCTCACAATGATGCGGCTTTCGAGCGCCAGTACCAACACCACAAGTTGTTTGAGCTTATATTCCATCGCGACAAACTCCAACGTGTCATCAGTCGCCTTCCTTTCGACAAGATGGGCTCCTTTCTCAAACTCCTTACCGCACTGGCTCCCCTTGTCGTTGCCTCTCCCTGGGATCATAGCCTGAGACGCTGGGACACAAGCGCCTGCACCTCCGCCTCGACCAGCGACTCGTTCTCCTGGCCCATCGACAACCTCACCTACCACCTCTCGGAGATCTACACGACGCCCGCGCACCTCGTCGCGTCAGCGACCCTGGATTTCAAGATCGGCAACCCAGCTCTACCCTCATCCCCCGTGGTGCACTGCTACGCCTACAGCTCCGCGTACAGTCTGTACTTCTACGGCCAGATCACGTACGCCTGCGACGACGTATCGCTTGCCGGGTCCGCGACCAAGACGTATTTCACCGTTAGTCTGATCAACGACGAGCTTACTGTCAATCAGACCTGGACTTGTCCGCAGGATGCGTACACTGCCACGTTCAAAGGCTACGGTTCGACAATCCTGCCGCTCGATTGCCACACCACGTACTACGTGAACCCGAACTACACGTCGCCAAGCAGCGGGTTCTACTCCACGCGCACGACTACGTGTGTGCCCTTGACCTTCACGTTGACACCTAGCGAGAAGGAAGTTGCCTAGATTCGAATTGACGGTGTTGATTTTGGCTTTACCTACTCACTCTCCATGACACGAAACGGTGAGGTAGGAGTTTGGATAGGGATGCATGGCTTGTCCTTGAGCAACACAGGTTATAAATACATGTAGAGACTCATCACTCATTTCTCCCTCTGTTTAGTTGCTACTCAAGCTCTCATGTGACAATACCGGTGCTCACACTCTCTCAATCACTCTCGCTCTTCATCACAACTACCCGTGCAGCACTAACGACAATCGCACTTCTGAGGGCAGCATCACAGATTGAACTAGACATATGCTCGTTATGAAATGAAGCGTTCATATATACTTAGTTACAGAACAACGCCGAACACGCCAAAGCATGTCGCATCACCTGCAACTCCACCAATGACATCTGAGACCGAACACGCAGCTGAAGAGAACAACGCAAGAAAGACGCTAAACCAAGAACAATCATAACCATAGAACACGAAAACGTAAGCCGCGCGGGCATCTCGCACTCGCTTGTTCAACCACTTGCGGTGTCCCATGGGGTTATACCAGATGGGCACAAGATATCCTAGATAGGATTTGTCCTTGCCCTTGAAACTCAAGGCTAGGCTAGCACACTTCACCATGCCCCGTTTATGCCGGACATTGGTACCTGCATACGGCTATGTACCTTCCAGTTTTCTTCTAGCGCTGCCCGAAGTGAGCAAGGGAAGATAGCCCAGGGCCTTGGCAGATCCAGTCAACCCAAGTTAAGATAGTCGTTCAGGGGGTTGTGTGCCTCGGTCCTTATGCGATTACGAATTAGGTTACCTGCTTTTGCTAAAGAAACAGAGACTCTGGTGGTCATACATACATAGTAAATCCGTGACAGAATATCATCCTTGATTAAAACGTTCTCGTCGCGTATAAAGTTTTCCGGATGTTATCTTTCTTCGCCCCTTTGTGTGCCTCAACAACCAACCACGATTCTACAAAAGAGATTTTCACTCACTAGGGCTTACCTTAAGAGTTCAGAAGAAATCCTATGTACCCTCTTGCGCATATTTCCTGTATGAAATCAATGCCCGATACTTCTGCCGCTTCGTACAAATTAAATAAATAGATCCCAACCCTGTCCGCACATCCGCATCATGGGAACCCGAAGCACTCAAGCTAGAACTTGGTTTCCTGGTTAGCGCGGGAAAGGATCGATATCTTTCCTCATGTTATGACGAGTACTAGCAAAATATCTTTAGGCTGCAATCTTAATACGATTGCCAGGATTCAAAAGTATGGAGGTACAAATACGTGTGACCTTTCCCATGCCCTCTGCGGAAAAGGGTCCTGCAGGCTTCAACAGTTAGGTGAGCGAGTATACTAAGTACAAAACTCGCAATCATGAAGCTGCCGTACTCCCTCGCGACAACAGCAGCAGCACTGTTGCTCTTCTCCACAACCACTACCGCCACGAACAATGACAAAAATTACAATGCCGTCGGTCCACGCGTCCACGACGACCGTCAAGACGTCACGTACCATGGCCTCTACCGCAACGGCGTCGAAGTGTTCCTGGGCGTTCCCTTCGGCGAGGATACGAGCGGCATGAACAGGTTCAAGCCGCCGCGAGCCGTCAAGCACGCGCGCGGCACCGTCGTAGACGCGACGTCGTACGGGCCAGCATGTCCGCAGAAGCTGGTGAGCGGGGGCGCGCACATATTCGCCGTGAGCGACGTGACCGAGGTGTCGGAGGACTGCCTGAACCTCGTCATCGGCCGTCCGCGGGGCGCGACGAGGCACAGCCGGCTGCCTGTCATGGTCTGGATCCACGGCGGCGGCTTCTGGGGCGGGCAGAACCGCGAGGCCACGACGTCGCCCGACGGCCTGGTGCGCGAGTCCGTCCGGAACGGCCTCCCCGTCGTCTCGGTCGCCATCAACTACCGCCTGGGCTTCTTCGGCTTCGCCCAGTCCGGCGCGCTTCGGGAAGAGGGGTCCGAGAACGCCGGTTTGCGGGACCAGCGGCTCGCGCTGGAATGGGTCCGCCATCACATCCGCTACTTCGGCGGTGACCCCGACAATGTGACCATCTTCGGCCAGTCGTCGGGCGGTCTGGCCGTGGGCATGCAGACACTGGCCTATGGAGGGAGCAAGCCCGTGCCCTTCCGACGAGCCATCTGCGAGAGCCAGTGCAACGAGCCCGGTATCACAGGTAACTTCACCCTCGAAGCCATGGGGCACATGGTCGACGCCGTGGGTTGCGGCGACGACAGCAATCTTCACTCCGCCGAGACGATCGCGTGCTTCCGCGGTCTCGACACGGCCACGCTTCTGAACGCGTCCATCGCGACCTACCGAGACGACATCGGCCACAACCTCGGCGACATCTGGCTCCCGGTCGTGGACGGGGACTTCCTCCCGGCGGCGCCGTCGCAGCTCCTGCGCGAGGGCCGGTTCGCCAACGTGACGACCATGATCGGCTGGTGCGAGGACGACCTGGCGCTCTTCACCGACACGACCATCGCGACGGACTCCGACGCGCGCGCCTTCATCTCGCGGTACATCTCCGCCGTGACGAGCGAGAACATCGACAGGCTGTTCGACCTGTACCCGGTATCCGAGTTCGCGGCCAACGAGGAGGCCGGCCTGTCGAGCCAGTTCTACCGCACGGCGCGCATCTTCCGCGACATCCTCATGGTATGCCAGCCGCTGCACACGGCTGCGCGTCTCGCCGGCCGCGGCAACGACGTGTACGTGTACGCCTGGAACCAGACCATCGGCGACCAGCTGATCAAGCGGGCGCTGAACGCGACGGGCTTCGGCGTCGTCCACACGTCCGAGATCGGCTACGTGTTCGGCAACCTCTCGGTCTACAATTCGGTCGGCTCGTCCCCGATCCAGCCCACGTCTTCCGACTACGCTCTCATCTCGCGCGGCTCGAGGTCGTGGTCCACCTTCGCGACGGCGGGCAAGCCGGGGCTCCAGGGCCACGATACCTTCTCCGGCTTCACCACCGCGTTCCCCCGGGGCAAGGACGAGGTCGACGTTTTCATCGCCGGTGGGCCGCACGAGGGTCTCTCGGCTATCGATGGGCCGCGCGCCAAGCCGGTCATGGAGGCAGAAAGGCTTAGGGAGCGCTGTTCTTTCCTGAATTCGGATGAGATGATCAAACAGCTTCAATATTAAGATCAATGTAGGCAATACCCCTCCCTGTATAGGGTACTTTTCGTAACAAAATCGCAAAAAACAATCACATCCAGCCAAAAGTGTCTTACCTAGTGCATATCACATAGGGACATGCCCTCTAATGAACACACTGTTGGTAATTGAAATGGTAAACCTCGTTGGCATTATATCATAAGTGAAACCCCGAGTAATCCAGGCTAAATAACTTAGTCCATGCCGCCGCATCATATACTCACCCAAACACCATGGTCCGTTCCGTGCCCTGATTAAAATGCCAATATCCAGCCAGCCAAGCGAAGTGATCTAGAAGGTAAGACCTAAGCAATAGGTAAAAATATTTCAGGAAAGATGGTAGCGGATGTGGCTGACCTATGGTATCAGGGTCATGTCTTAGTCATGACAATGAGCCACGCAGCCAATCAGCCTCGGAGATCAGACAATGGTCTTGTCACCGCCCGAGACTTGCCTTGTGGAAAACCCTAGTCTAGTGCCTTGCCCCTGGATGCCATGACAGATATAGCTTAGCATAGCGCATGACTGGCCTGGCACCAAAGCCAAAAGCAACGTCAACGCCGACCCCAACGCCAACGCCAGTCGTACCGAGACCTTGTCCTACCTCAACTTCTTCACAGATTTCACTCTAGCCCTGACGGCATAGGCATCGTTGATATCCTTGATGGCAACGTAGCAGGCGTAGAGGGGAACGAAGACCCAGAGGGTGTTGAAGAAGACGAGGTACAGCCACTTGTACATGAACGTGCTCGTGTTGAGGTTGTGGTTCATTACCAGCCACTCGGGGCAGAAGGTGATCCAGCCGCCGTACAGCTCCATTGTCGCGATGATAACCATGACCACGTTGACGCTCTCCTTCTTCTTGGCGATCCCGTACGAGACGTAGGCGGCCAGCGGGCCGGCGATGAAGACGGTCAGCAGCTCGAGACTGATGACGGACTATTATATCAAGGGACAACCCAGTTAGTGTCTGTGACTTGTACTTTTCCTGCCCGGTTTGCCAATCAAACAGAACATACCAGATCAGCACCGGCCCAGCGACGGTCAGCCTTTGCATAAATCATCCACAGCTGGGCCATGGGAGAGTCTCCTCCAGCCTGGGCACCGTATGCGCGGTCGGTATGTCCGAGGAAGTTGTATGGCGTCGGGGCCAGAGCGTGCGGGTTCGAGACGCTCGACAGGGGGATCCACGAGAAGAAGCAGTGGTACAGGAAGCTGCCCTCGAGACAGAAGTGGATCAGGGCGTCGAAGGCGTGCCAGATGAAGAGGAAGCGGTGCGACTTGGACGTGGTATGATCGAGTGCCCGGAGCGAGAGACCGTAGGCGACAGCCACCATGGCGACCGTCGAGGCGAGCGACCAGAGCGTCGCCGGGTCGAAGAGATCGGCCGGGAGGTTTTCTTTCAAATAGTTGTAATCCATTGTGAACGAGATGGACGAGGAGGCCGAGCACGTTTTCGTAATGAGTGTACTTGGTAGGGTCCGTAACGTGCTGCGGTCAACGGCCTGGTTCGCACCTCGTTACGTTTTAAAATTCAGCATTTAGATTGAAGGGAATCTCGCGGGAGGAACTTGCAAGAGATGCAACTTCTCCAAAGTGGTCCGTGCGTAAGAAGGCCAAGAAGTTAACGTTAGAACCAATGTTGTAGGTGAAAAGAGCTCCATCGCAATGATCGCACCTATTGCCGACTTGCCAGAATTGGCATTCGAACACCAACCTGATGGATGGTCAGCAGACTCCGGAGTGAGCGATTGCATATCTTTGCCAATTGGTCTTGCTGGCAAGCTCAGCCTTCAGGTCAACAAATGGTTGAGAAGAGCCGCAAAACCAGGAGATGTGAGAGGAGCGCCAAATCGATTATTGTAGACGTTTTACTTGGCACCTCGCAATTCGAAGTCATCACGCAGGAGAAGGAATCTTGGAATGGCAACGAACAAGCACCTTTATTCTAAGCTATCTTAGGGGTATAAAAAGTGTGCCATGAGGAATTATCTTAGGAAGAGGATTCACCCATCATCGCGCCCTATCACAACCAAAAAGAAAACCCGTGTCCATGAACTAGACATCTCATCATGACCCATTACTCATAATACAATCGACTGGTGGCGGCGGAAACTTTTAGTGCTTAGCAGCCTCCTTGTGGACCTCGGCGGATTTGTCGTGCTTCTGCTCGTTGAACTTGTCGCCAACAGCGTCCTTGGCGGCGGAGGCACTGGAGGGAGGTTAGTACTTATTCCGGTCATGACAATGATATACAAGTTGTTGGGAAACTCACCGAGTGCCGAGGGAGGCATCGCTGTCCTTGGCAACGTTCTTGTTGGCCTCCTTGGAGCCAGTGTTGGTGGCAGCTAGTAGTAAAGACAGGTCAGCATCGGCTCGCTTCTGATGCCAGAACACCAAAACATCGTGATGCTCAAGGAGAGGCGAGAAGGCGAGACATACCCTTGACGGAGTCAGAGACGTAGTTGGCGGCGTTCTTGATGTTATCCATTTTGATGATTGGGATTGGTTGATTGATTGGTGTTTGGTTGTTGTTGTTCGTTTGTGGATTGCTTGTGACGGTGCTTTGAGTGATTGTTGTTGATGATGATGAGAGAGAGAAAGACGGTTTAAGGATGGAGGGAAGACAGGTTTATATAGAAGAGACAGGTGGGGTTGGTGGCCTTTGACAAAGTGAATGGTAATTGCTTCAATCTGGCCGTGGTTTCCATACATTCCCATACCTTCCTTCCCATCGACAACCATCGAGCAGATGAAATAGCCTACGTCATAAGGTGTTTGTCTCGTACCCGCGTGCGGGGCTTGTACCCGCTTGTACCTACAGTAGTCAATTTGAACTGGACCTTCCCCAGATTCCGGCTGACGTCATGGGTCTTGGTACTTTCTAGGCAGGTGAAGAAACATGTCATCACGTACTGCGGCAGTGTGCTGTCTGAAGTCCAACACAAGACGCAAACGGGAACAAGGTCATGCCAAGTGAGATGGCCCAACTGCAGGTGCTGTACATATCGGGTGGTGGAGCCTTCCTGGTAAGAGACACTTTACTTCAAGTTCTTCCTACCTTCAGAGCTTGAGAGACTTGGGGTACTTAATCACAGGAGGAGCTACAGCTGTACAGCACAAGTATCAAGTTTACTAAGCATGGGAAAGCAGACGCCACAGCCACAGGTAATAGAATGGTAATCTTTCACTTTGCCATATCATTACCTACAAAGATCAACGATGTGCCGGGTACCTACTGGATTGATGTTGTCTTGTGGTCAACACCTGTATCGAACAGAGATGGGTACTACGCCGTTTTCCCAAAATGTAAAACGCACATACTGTGTGAGTCTGTCAGGCGAGCTTACCAAGTACACGGTAATTGCCAGGCATCCACAGGACGTGTAGTTTCTCTGTTGACGTTGATGCCTGTAGTTACCAGTTACAGAGCTTGGTAAATCTGTCACGTGTAGAATTGAAGGATTAGACCGTTGGCTACTGCAAGAGCATTACTTGTAATGTCCCGCGGGTGGGCCGGCTCGCTTTTTACCCCGCTATGACAGCATAGCCGCATCCAGGTTCAAGCTTCAACATGCTTCAGGCGCTTGTTGCGCGATCCAACCGCGTTATGCTGCTTGTTGGGGGTACTGCCTACTCTGTGTGCTTACAAGTACTAGCACCTTCATGCTCCGCCATTTGAATCTCGATTAGCAGTGAATCCGTCGATCTGGACCGGCGTTTTATGCTTCGCCTTACATGATCCACCTTGCCGTACTACCCCTCAGCAGCGCCCAATGCCAGGAGCAAGTTCCATGGCTGTATGGAGTGTTGCCCCCCCTCTCTGCCCGGGTGACCCCCAAAAAGCGGTCCGGGTTGTTTGGAAAACAAGAGTGCGTAAGCCACTTGATGACAAGCCACCTGAGCTGCTCCACTTCTACCAGTGACGTAACTTTCCTGCACATGTCGCGCAGTCGCACTTGCACTTGCACACGAAACAACGGCAGGCTACCATCGGAGAGTATCTCCCGCCAGGAGTTGGGATGCACTGTTGAGAAGACTGTACTGCTGTATACGAGCATGTTTGGCATCCACTTTCAAGGCACCAAAGCCCCTGACGTCAGTTCCCAGTTGCGGGCATCTGGTAGAAAGCGACGTCTGTATCATGGTATATGTATATGGACTGCTGTGTAAATGCAGCCTGACACCACAGTCTTTAATTCAGGGAGACAGAGATGTTTGTTCGAACTCACTGGACGCGGGACTTAGAAGATACTGCTTGCGCGTAATACATCGATCCTTCGCCGCCGGTATCCGTGGTCTGGGTCAAACACCTGCAGGATGCAGCACAACGTAGGACCTCATCAGTCACATGCCATTTGAATAAGCCGCGAAACCAAACAACCTAGGTTACCTATGGAGCCACCGCAGGTCCGCAGCACATATCATTCGATAGGGATTAGACGGGACAGAAAGAGTGAGGGGCAGACTCCCAGACACCGCGCCCAAACTCCCTATTCTAGAATCTGGGGCTCAACTCTGGCATAACTATAAGAATGAGAATACTTGTATGCTACACCAGCAGTGCGGTCGCTTGCCTGATCTATGTAGGCATCATGACACTCAAACTCTGATATATCTCGTATAAGACGAACAACTGATCGGCTCTGCGTGGCCACGCTCCAGATTAGGGAATCGTGTGATGGAAACTCCAGTTTAAAAGATGGGTTCGACAAGGCAAGGAGTGATGTAAACTCCTTGAGTGCTGACAAATACCTAAACAGTCAGGAGGCGCGCAGCGGACAACAGATGGTACCGCCGGAATTAGAAAAACGACCTGTGCACTTCATAGATGTGTATAGATATGCATCCACCTATCTGGCGCTTGACCTGAGCGGCGGTGATATGATATTCTGGCCGGAGAACTTGTTGGTCTCTAGACCTTGCTCCTGTTGATGTATGGCAATTATAGATGCTACTCCACTTGGCCTTGTTGCAAATTAGAATCTCCGACGCAGCGCTCATGTCGTGCTCAGCAACAGTCAAAGTGTAGGAGGTGATTGTGGTGGGTAGTATTGGCAATTGAGCGAGGTTATTTGAATGTGAGAATTCCGGTCTAGCCTTTCCTATCACAACACGTGGTCCGGGACGTTTTACATCTGTTCGAAACACTACTCTCCTAACCTAAGAACAAAGCATGTTTCAGGACAACTGATCCCTTTGATCAGCGACACAATTCATTCCGCTACCGGGCGCTTCGAACAGACGAAGCTCCAGCAAACAAGAAGTGTTGTTAAGTTCATAAGACTCCGTCGTCTACTACTGGTATGAGCGGCCAGCCGCAGAACTTCTTACCGGAGTCAGAGAGTAAATAAAACTGAGCACTATAAAGGCTACATCTCTCGGTAAATCTCAAGCAGTGCTGAGGGCCCAATGAAGATGAAGAGCAGCGGGATTCCTCTCCAGCAGTGTCTTTGACTTCCATTGTCTGAGTGTGGCTAAATTGCTGTTTTCAGCAGGCATGCCTTGCAGGGCCTACCCGGGAAGGCCCTAGCTTTCCTTCATAGAGCCAGCCAGCTTTGTGGCAAGGATTACCAGCTGTACTGCTACAGCACTGAGCAGAAGCTAACCTGGACATCATCACCACTGCAAGCTGTAGAGGTGGATAACACAGTAACACTTGAACTTTTCGCGACTGAAAAAAAATCGCCTTCTACCATCGTCTCACGCGTCTCATCTCCGAATGCGAGAATACTATTGAGCTGAGCCGTCCCACGAACCAACTTCTAGCCACCAAATCACACCGTAATACCATCGCCGTTTAACCAAAGCCGTGATGCTCGTGTGCTAACCATCTGTCCCGTTTTATCTACGACAACTTAGAGCTCCGTTTTGAACCCCCATAAGCCAAGTAGCTTGTAATTCGACGTGTTCACCAATCCTCCAGGTTCAGGAACAATCAATCGCCTTCGACTACGTAACGTGACAACTGACCGGAAAATGTGATCGATGGATCCCGAAGAAACCCAAAACTCACGAATCTCGCCGGGGGCCTGGAGAGTGATCCCGATTGCCAATCTTTCTCCAGAAATCCCTGACGCGAGTAGTGCCGCGGCTCGCGGTGTCGTCACCATCACCTGGCCTTACAACTCGGTCAACCATACCTTCGCCTTCAACCTCGCCGAGCCCGACTTCCGTCTTCGCCGAAATAAAGGCCAGGTTAGGGTTAGCTTCACCGGTAGTATCGCCGAAACTCTCGGAGGTTGTGGACTCGGCAGCAACGATGAAATCCTTCTGTGTCTCAAGGGTGCTACATGGGAGCCTGAAGAGACGGACAGACGCCGGAGTCTGCCTGGTGCAACTCTAGAATGGAGGCTGGTGTATACTGAGACCATATCCCTAGAGATCACTAGAGCCGAAACCAGAGCCACCGAGCTGATCACTCTTGACGGAAAGCCCCTGACCGACAACGAAACGAGACACGAAGTCGCTACAAGTCATGAAGTCGCTACCAGTCGACCAGCTGCCATTACCTCCCCGCCCTCAACCCCCCGTCCTCTTGTTACTACGATATCACCTTTTCCAGAACCGACCCTGCCAAGGCTGAATGACGGAGAATTTGCGTCGCCCGCGTTCCTCAAGAGAGCGAGGATGTCGTACGGCTCTCTGTTCGAAGGAGATCTCGATATCTTTGAGGCCGACGGAGGGGTCTGGGGCAAAGGGCGTAAGAGAACAAAATTCGGTCGGGACAGCGGCGCTTGGCGATATGCTAGTCGATCCCCCAGTCCCGAAAACACTCCTTCGTCCCCGAGCAACCACGGTGTCCGCCAAAGCCCACCGGCCCACCCGACAACAGATGACGGGACGCAGACTATGGACCTCGACGAGCATCCCCCCTCCAACCTTGCGCCTCCGCTGGCGAGCTCTGTAGGCCTGTCGCCTCCTACCCTTGTTGCAGATCCGGAAAGACGATCACAGCCTCCAGATGAGGCCCCTGCAGAAACACATACACACGAAAAAAAAGAGGGCAGTGCTAGCCTTCCCGATACTTCCCATCATGGCGCTGCCCCTGGTAGTCCACCAGTTGTTCGTCAGCAAACTGAGATCGAAGAAACGACCCCCAGAGTCGATTCTTGGCGTCCTAGCCCACTACCATCGGTATCGACATCCAATCAACATGAAACATCGGCACCTTCACGTTCTAATGCGGTGGACCCGTCCCCAGGATTGGGCCATCAGCAGACTCAAAATGAGGCTATCCATCTCGACGAAGCCAACGGGCGTAGCGCACCGCAGATCGATGATACAGATGGTACTCCGGATAGGGCGGTGACTATTCATGCCGAAAACCGCGAGGCCGATGAGTCGCTTAATACACACTACCTGATCGCCGACGTGCCTGAAAGAACGCCCTCGCCGCCCATCCATGATGAGGTGTCCGAAAACTACCCTGCAAGCTACTTGGAGGGGCCTTCGACTTCGCTCCATGGTCAAGTGATTCCTCCAGCCGCTGGACATCAGACACACCGTCGTGGGACAAGTTCCTGGACGACAATCAATAGGCTATCCCCGATTCATCGACTGAACAGCCGGGAGGGCGACACGCCTGAACAGGCACTCGTCATCGATGAGAGTGAATCTGGGAGTGATGGCTCATCATCGCCTGTTCCTATACCGGTTGAAGACATGGTGCAAGGCGGGCGCGCCTACGCTCTCGAGACGTATGAAGATGCCGAAGTCGAGGACGAGGTCGACGCTGAATACTCTGACGAGGATGAGCCCGAGTACGACCCCGACGAAATGGGTATCGACTACGACATGAGGAATTACGAAGAGCCACCGGACGACGAGGATGACAGTCACGACGAAGATCTCCGACCGCACCCGCTGGAGCCCGAGTTTCCCGACGGGGAAAGCTGGGATGAAGACGAGCGGGATGAAGAGGAGCAGGACGAAGCTCTCTATGAAGAGGACGAGGCCAGTCTCAGCGAGAGCCTGCCCACCTCTGAACCTGTGGTACGAGGGAACCCTCTAGTAATTGATTTAATCTCATCTTCCGAGGACGAGGACGAAGGCGAAGGCGAAGGGGAGTACGAGAACGGGGACGAGGACGAGGACGGAATAAAATACGAAGATAATAACCAGATAACAGGCGAACGACAGGCAGCCACACCTATAAACCGACCTGATCGACCTGATCGACCTCCTTCTAGTCCTACCCATGAAGACGTGGAGATGAGAGATGGATCAGAGACCCCTGGAGACGAAGTGAAACAAGAATCCGAGGAAGTGGAAGAGGTGGAATGGGAGAGAAATGACGGAAAACAGGATGATGATGGGGAGGGGGTTGACCACAGTGTTGAAGACGGAGATGAAGACGCAGAGTACGATGAGATAGACAACGAATCTATTCAAGGCGGTCAACCAGAGGGGAAAGCGGTCGTTGCGCAGGAGAGCGATTCCGTTGCGATGCCCCTCTCAGCAGCTGATGGCCTCGAGATTTTGAGTCGTCTCATCGAGAGCGCGTCTTCTTCCAACAGCAAGGATATCTTGTCCGAAACGTTGGTGTCCGAAACATTGGTGGAAGAGGTAGTCGTGAAAACAATGCCGCAAACCCAGCCAGCTACCGAGACCCTTGGCCTTCAACTGGAAGCACCTGCAGTCGAGCCGGAGGACCCTTCTGTCGACAACAATCCAGCCTCAGAGCGAGACGAGGACAATGACTTGACACCGGTAGCGCCACCGGTCACAGATGATGCTCCTTCTACAGTGGTAGAGAACGGGCCAGCTGAGCAAGTCACTATTTCGTTCAGCCAACTTCCGACTGCTGCAACTACGCAAACTGCAACGGCAATTCCTGAGATGGACATGGACCGGTCTTTGGAACTCGCGTTTGAGTCCGAGGCTGGTGAAATGGCAATCGACCAGACACAGGCGGACGAGTCTCTGCAGCTGGAGATCCGCACGTACATGGAACGACGGGCTGGCATTCACGTGGCATTGCCGAGGTGGCACTCGTCCAGATCTGGTTCGCCCGCATCAAGCGTTCAGAGCCAGGTTGACAATGTGCAGCCCGTCCCAAGAGACGACAAGATGCACATGAGCATCGATGAGGAGCTGCAGGCTAGCATTCTGGAGAAATCGCAGCTTGACGGCGCATTCGAAGGCGAGACTCCAGATACCCACCAAGACACGATGCAAGACCACTCGAAGACGCAGAGGGGCGGAACGTCGGATGGCCCGAGACAGAAGCCGAAGCCAACGGACCTTTGGAGGGGCAGCGAATCACCGAGAGAGGTGGCGCCGTTTTCATCACCTACTGGGATTTCAGCACAGATATTGCGAGACTTCCACGAAGCAGCTAACCGCACTCCAAAAGACTCGGATAGCATCAAGTCAGACGACCAAGGCTTGCGCCTGGCCCGGCGAGCAAATGCCAAGGCAGCGGCTAGACGGGCTTCGTCGACCGACTGGCGTGGCTCTCAAAGGCCTAGCAGAGCTTCGTCGACCGACTGGCGTAGCTCTCGAAGAACGAGAGCGCTTCACACTCGCCGGAGCCATAGCCCCGAGCAGGCAGAAGATGGTGGTCCTTCATTGGCCCGGGCCCTTATCGCCATCGAACCGCCGACCGAGGAGGACAGCTACTCGATGACTTCTGCCAAACTGCAGCTTGGACGCCACCTACGCGATGAGCTGCCCGACTTCGGGTCTCTCGTTGTCCTACGCCAGCACCTCGCGAGGCCACTTGACTTGATGGCGGTCGTCGCGATGGAGCCCCCCGAGGCGCGGCGAGCCAAGGGCGGACCGCGGGAGTTCATGATGTCTTTCACGGTTTCGGACCACACCGTCGGGCCCTACGTAGTCGCCGAGGTGCTGATCTACCGTCCGCACCGGGACACGCTCCCCGTGGTCCGGTTTGGCGACGTGGTACTCCTGCGAAACTTCACGCCTGTGTCGCTGCCGGATAAGGGGTTCGGTCTGCGGAGCAACGAAGCCTCCAGCTGGGCCGTCTTCGACCGAGAAGACGAGCCAGCTCAAGTCAACGGCCCGCCGGTCGAGTACGGGGAGAAGGAAGTCCTCTGCGCATCGTACCTCCGCGAATGGTTCAGCTTGCTCGATGTCAAGGCGAGGGCAACGCTCGAGAGGGCCAATCAGATTATTATAGAAGCGGGCAAGCACGCTGGCGACACGTCTGAATCTCAGTGGGCGATCGGCGCGTAGTATTAATTAAGAAATGTCTTGGCATCGAACAGAGAGTCTCCAGTACGCATTGTTGTATCTTTATCTCGGCCTTGGGGGGAGAGACTGCACAGCGGGCTATTTATCAAGCTTCACTTGCTGTATTTTGTCTGTATCACTAGCTAGCTCACAACAAGTTATGAGAGCTGCTTATGTCATGTTGGACGAAATAGTTGTCAGGGAGAGAGGTCCCACAGAACATAGCTTGAACCATTTCTACCAAGTGTTCACTCTTCCTCCCCTGCATCTTGTTCTTGTCTTGTCTATCTAAGCTGAACTTGAGGGGAGCTGTTGTGCATGGCTACCACCTCCGGCAGCATCTTCAGCTGGTCGGGAGTCAGGTTGCTGGTCATCATGTTACAGGACGCGCCAGCACTGTGATACAAATTAACATAAGATCTCATTAACATGGTGAGATTCTTGGTGCGTGAAAAAGAAAAAAAAAAGAGGAAAAGAAAAAAAAAGGAAAACATACTCGATAGTGAGACCGGTGCCATTGATGTAGCTCGCAAAGGGGCTGCACAAGAAGACGATGTACTCGGACACCTCGTCGACGGAGGCCAGCCGCATGTACGGCGACGCGGCCAGGGTGATGTGGCGGAGGATGGGGCTCGCGCTTGATGGTGCTATCCGTCATGGGCGTGTCGACCCATGCCGGACAGACGGCGTTGACGCGGATTCCTTGTTGGAGGAGGTCCGTTGCTTTTTTGTCATTGTTAGTCAGTGTTACAGTGTCGAGAATAGTTGGGTCGGATATGATATTATGACAGAAGAGAAAATGTGGATAAGAAAGTAAAGGGAAGAAGATGGAACTCACCAGCAGCCCTCGTAATGCCCATGACGGCATGCTTTGACGCAACATACGAGACCGTTCGGGGCATCGCGATATTCGAGAAGACGGAAGCGATGTTGACGACACATCCTTTGCCCACGTCTCTCATACGGTTACGTCCGGTATACGACCGTGGAGTCTGCTCCCGCATTACATTTGTCACGGCGCGGATGCAGCGCAGTGTGCCCGTGGCGTTGATGTCCATGGCTTGTTGGAAGACGTCGAGTTTGGTGTGGTAAATGGCTGCTTTGGAATTATTTTCTGATCTGTTTTTCCCAGTACACGCACAGACACACACATTAGTTTCATTCAACAGTCAAGGAGTGTAAACTTATCTAGTTTTTACTCACACCAGCACTATTCACCAAATAATCCACCCTCCCAAACTCCTTCACCGTCTTCTTCACCATCGCCTCGACGCTCTCGTCCTTCGTCACGTCGACGCATACCGCTAGAGCCTTGAACTCGTCCGGGCTTGCGGCGTGCGTCTTGCTCTCCTCGGCCGCTCGCTCCGCGGCTGCGAGGTCGATGTCCGCGAAGACGACGGCGGAGGCGCTGGCGGCGGTGAATGCGAATTCTGTGTCTTTCCCTATGCCCGATCCGGCCTATTTTATTTTATTTTCAAATTTGGATTCGAGTTGCTTGATTTTGTTGGAAGGGGGAAAGGAGGGAAAAGAGAAGACGTACACCAGTAATGAGTGCTACACCGCCATCGAGTGTGATTCCGGCCTTCTTGGTAGGAGGGGAAGGAGCGGTGGTATCAGTGGACATTTTGTCTTCGCTTTCAGTCATGATGAATAGTCTATACTCTATATTACTCAATACCCTGAAAGAAAGAAGAAAAGATGAAGTGGGCACTAAAGCACACTCTCTAAAACCTTATGAGCGGGAAAAGCCTTTAATTTTGAGACCCAAACCCCCTCCTCTCCGAGCAATATAGGCCCGCTACCCCTTGCATAAAAGACATAGGTAATACGTCCGACATTCTGGTTATGCCCTGTGAGGTGTGCCTGTCCCTGTTAGCTGTAGGTTAGGTGAGAACCCCCTCTCTGCTCTGCTGGCACGACACGAAGTAGAAAAAGTTTCAAGCAAGGGATTTCAGGGGTTAACAGCAAACAGAGATTGATTGATTGAAAGATACGACGATTACCACCCAGTAACACAAGTAACGAGCCCATTGGCCGGGGACCTACAAAGTCGGTAACAGCATGCCACTCACTACCAACAGGCACTGAAGATAGAGGCATACAGCTCTTCCTGACTTTGGGCACAGACAAAGGCGGTGGATGTGCGCGCTGGTAAACAAAGGGGTACCAACAGATGTTAGGTACTTACTTAGATACCCAGCCCACACCAACAAGAGAGGTATTTATGATTTACGCAAGGCGTCAACAGTCCACATGTAACAGAAGGAAAAATCGAGCTCATGTAACTAACATGTAGGTTAAGTAAAGATTCACCAAAACTCAGGTACAGTGAAAAGGGCCCATCATGATGATTTTGAACATGCGGAAAGAAAGGCCTGTTTGGACCCAACAGATGAATTTATTTTAAAGCTCAGTAGAAAATATATATACAATAATAGTTCTAACAGTGCAGATGAACTCTATATAAATACAGACATGCGCCGCACCGAAAGGCAGATGAGGAGAAAAAAAAAGAAGAAAAGGGGTATCAATGGCCTCTAACCTACCAACCAAGACCTCACCAAGTCAACTAACTTAAGTAACCTAGCAGATTAAAAAACCAGACACAATAAAACTCAAGGCTAAGGCCAAGACGACCCAAACTTCTTCGCAACATCCCTCAACACGGCATAGATGCCGGAGTCCGGTCTCGCCGCGACGTAATTGCTGAGCCACACGCCGATCATGCCGTGTATCTCGGGCGGGCAGGTCCGTGAGAGGTACTCGAAGAAGTGGACCACGTCTGCCTCGAGGCGGTAGTACCGGCTCAGCAACGCGCAGTACTCGGCCGCTCGGTGCTGGACGCACCAGGAGGCCGGGTTGCTGTTGCTGTTATTGCCGTCGCAGTCGCACATGACGACGTCGCCGTCGTTGTCTGCGCCCAGGTGCTGCTCGAACTCGCGCTCGAACAGCTCCAGTACGCCGAGCACGAGGTCCCCGGACGCGTGCCCGTAGACGCTCTTGTGGTGATGCCGCTTCTGTGGCTTTGGGTGTGAGTCTGATGGTTGCTGCTGCTGTTGTTGTTGGGATGAGGTAGAGACCGTACACACCGAAGCACGTCTTTGATTCGGCGTGAAGAAGTTGTTGTTGGCAGGGACCTCCGAGTCGGCCGGCGCACCGCGGAAGTGGTTGTTATGAGGCCCTGAAGGAGGAGAAGCGTTGTTCGCGAAGCGAGGGGCCGCGAAGGGATGATCAGCGAAACGGTTCCAGGTGTTGTTGTTGTGATTATTGTTCCTCCAGGGGGGGTTGTAGTTGTGGTGCTGGTGGGAGGGCCTGTTGCCTCTGCCGCTTTCGCTTTCGGAGTTGTCGGAGGGAGTGATATACGAATCATATCCTCCTCCTCCTCCTCTTCCGTTATGATTGTTACCTACTCTTCTACCTCCTCCGTGTCCATGTCCACCGCCGTGTCGTCTTCCTCCTCCTCCACCACCACCCCCACCACCAACACCTCTTCTTCCCCCGTTTCCGTTCCCGCCTCCATTGCCACCGTGATGACGATGATGGAAGTCGGGGTTGAAGTTTTTCCCTTTATAAACCATTTTCTCTTCTATCTTTCTTTTCTTATTATAAATTGAATTCGATTATGTCAAGGTACGTAGGCGATCCAGTCGGCCGAGTGAGTGAGTGTTGTGAAAAGCAAGAAAAATAAAAAGAATAAATCGAAACTCTTCGATCAACCGAAGACAAACCAATACTTCTTCTTAAAGTTGCGAATGCTGAATGGATAAATCAAACTCGAGGTCGTGTAAAGAGTGTATAGGAACAAGTGGTGCGGAAGAAAAGAGAAGGAAGGATAAAAATGTATAAAGCAAGCCTCTGAAATGAATTGAAAAAAGAACCAAAAAGTAAACCAGACTTTTTCTTCTTTTTTTTCGATATTGGATTGCTTGAAAAACTTTCCCTTCGCCACTTTTCCTTTGGGTAAATCTCGAGTTGGCTGCTTGCTGCTTCTCTTCCACCTGGGGAAAGGGTGGTGTATTTAAGACTATCCCAACGGGTTAAACAATCGGGCTGTTTTTCTTTCATCATAATATTTCCTTTGTGCTTTGACCTGTACATATGTTAGTCTCAAGCACATTCTTGGTGAGTTATTCTGACCTACCATAATACAATGCTTTCTTCCATGCTTTGTGCTGTTGGTGATGAATGGAATTTGACTTTTTGACCGCTTTGTTGGCGACTGTTTTTCTTCTCTTTCTTGGACAAATACCGATTGAGGCATTGTGGAATGCCAAGGGTCATCTTTGACAAGTCCGCTTTATTCTCACCGGGGCCCCAATCGCGAAAAGTGGCTTGAGCCGCCAAACTTTTGATTATAGCGATCGAGTATTCCAATGGGAGAACCAACTGTGTGACCTGAAGCTCAACAGGTATCCTGGATCCAAGTCGTTACAGATGTCAGGTTTCGCATTCTTCAGTTAATTCTTTTACCTGTCCCTTCGGCCATGTAATAATCTACTCACAGGGCTTGATACTGGACGCAAGACCAGTCAATCGCCCCCATGCGTTCGTGAAGACGCCTGATGCTCCAAGTTGACCCAAAAACGAACCCGATGCTGAGATTATGTAATGTCTAGAGAACGATGCCAGTATGAACAAATATGTATGCGCAATAGGATAGGATATCATGAGTGACCCCATCGCTTCCAGAACTTCCACGCAGGCGGTCGTTTCGCGCCCGTCTCCCGTTTCGTAAGCTGGTCGCGGCCGTGTATCCGCCAAAAGAAGACCGGGATGCCCGTCAGGACAAAGGCCACCACGATGATCGTCTTCAGCGGCTGCGCAAAGACGGCCCGGCTGAGCAGGAACAGGCTGACGCAGCAGAAGATGATGGGCGTCGTGATCCACGTCTTGTAGGGCCTCTCCAGATGCGGCTCCTTCACCCTCAAGATGATCAGACCCAAGACGGTCAGGAAGTAGAAGGAATACCCGGCCACGCCGTAAAAGGTGAGCAGCTCGCTGAACTCGCCGACCACGATGTAGGCTGTAGTTAGGAGCGTGTTGAAGATCAGCGCATTCACTGGCGTAAAGAAGAGCCCCATCTCGTCATCGCCAACCATGTTGCGGAACCGCCTCGAGAGCCAGCCGGATCGCCTGGCGGGGGCGAGGCGAGGCTCCGCGGAACCAAGTCCGATACGACCGATGAACGAGGGGACGAAGCCCTCCTTGGCCGCGGCATACACCAGTCGACTACTGGTAAAAGTCGTCGAGTTGAGCGAGCCGAAGCACGACGCGCTCACGATCAGCGCAAACACAAGCGCACCCGCAGACCCAAACACTTTGCTTCCGAAGGCGACTGCCACCGTGTTGGTGCTGTTCAGTAGATCTCTGGGAAGCACCAGGAAATAGGAAAAGTTTGCGAGCAGGTACCCCACGATAACCAAAGGCATGGCAGTGTGGATGACTCGTGGCAGATCTCGCGACGGGTTGCGGAACTCACCCACGACATAGTTCGTCTAGGATATTATCCGTTAGCTGTGTAGATGGAAATAGAACCCTAGGCGCCAAGTCGCACTTACGTTATCCCAACCATCGTATGCCCAGAGCCCGGCATACAAGGCGACGGCCCAATGGCTGCCATCCGTTGTGGTCCCGTCGAACCAGTGGTGCTCCTTCCACTCCGTGTTCGCCTGGCCGGAAAAGGAGAAGCCGGTGAGGGCGACGACGACACCGACCACCGTCACGCCCAGCAGCGCAATGAACTTGAGGAACATGAGCGCATCGTTTATCCTCGTCCCCAGCCGGGTCGACACGCAGTTCAGAAACGTGACGATGAAGAGCCCTGCAATTCCCACGCCCTTGTTGATCCAGGGGTTGAGGTGCTCGGCCTCGGCGCCGATGAAGGCCCTCACGAGGTACTCGCCCATGATGATGGCGATGATGGCCGCACTGCCGGGTTTCAGGACGAGGACAGCGACCCAGGTGAAGAGGAAGCCGGCCAGCTCGCCCATGATCTTGGACAAGTAGGCCTGAGCACCGCCGTTGAGCGGTATGGCACCTCCAAGCTCGGCATAGCTCGCTGCCCCCGTCCATGCCAGCACGCCCGCTATGGCCCAGACGACCAGAGACGCGCCTGGGGATCCGACGTTGACGTTCACCTGGCTAGGCGACGAGAATATGCCGGAACCGATGATGAGGCCCACGATCAATCCTAGCCCGTTCAGGTACGTCAACGTCTTGTGCTTCTCCAACGACGCGCCGCCCAGTCCGCCATGGCTTCTCGAGTTGGAGGTAGGGCCACCCAGGGGTGTGTAGCCGGGCGCAGTGGACGAGGAGAGGGGGAAGAGGTTGGCCGAGTAGTCAAAGTTGGAGGTGACGGAGTATGCTCTGTCGCGCGCGCCGCCAAGCGTTGGACGACCGCCGGCTAGTTGGCCGGCTAGATTGCCATCGTCGAAGGGATCGTCTTGCTCGAGAGAGAACTTGCGCGACGAGGATATCGACGGTCTCGAATCGGTCTCGGAGTAGGTATCGGGCCCACGGCTCGACGAAGCCAACGAAGCGAGCTCTAGAGAATCCCGTTCGTTTGGCATCGCATCAGACCAGAGTGTTTCGCAGTTTTGGTAGTCGATTGAAGAGTCGTGGTGGTACAGTGGGGATATATGCGCTGGACTGGCCTACTTTTCAGTGCGAGGCATCGTCGGTAAAGGATCGGGGTTTTTCACTCGGGTTCGTGACAGCGTCAGCCAAGGACCGGTACAAGCTGTCGATTGTTGTTTGTTGCGATAGGAGTAATGAACCGACTAAGATTACGGCAGTTATTGGAGAAGAGGACTCTAAGAATGACCCTAGCACGATAGATGGCAGTTGATTGAACGGGACACTGAAAGAAGCCAGAAGCGGAGTAACTATGGTCTACAGAATACCTTAGTAGCAGATATCGTGAAATCGCATGTGCGCTGTTCTAGTATTACTGTTCAACTGAAAGATGGCTCTAATTCTAGACGAACACTTGGGAAGCAAGTACAGCACCCTGCCCCCGAATTTCCCTCTTCCTTCAAACTGCAGAATATCTCTCTCCCTATCCATTTGAAATTCCATCGACAAATTAGGTATTCAATCTGCCAGCGCTTCGTTTCTTCAAGCGGTCTACAACGTGTAATAGGTTAACCTAACCTTAGATTTGTTGGCGCCGGGCGCCTCACATGCCCCACTAAATTACCCCCATATTGGCCGAGTAGTACCTTTTCAGATATAGGCAGATACTTACATTTGGCACCAGCCTGGCGCGTGTTTCCATGTATATTATGGCAACTCCAAAGTATTGGAGTATCTTGTGCCCCTTTTTACATCCCTTTTCAAGACTCAGTTAAATTTGCCATGTTATCTTGGTCAACACGAGCTTCTCTATTTCCGTGCATGCTCCCCCTTTTCTATCTACAGTACTGCTGTACGCCGCAGTCGAGTAAACTTAAATGATGGAGTTTGTAACGAAAATTCCCGTCTTGGTCATTCAATCCAGTTCCTCAAAGCGCAACCACAAACACTTCTCGTTCATCCTCTCGGGATCCCGTCTAAAGGCTGCCCATCGGCTTTTCCGGCCGAGATGCTCTCTTCCGGCCGGCACGTCCCGGCGCGGGCAGACATGATGATTGCGTTGTTCGATTGATTTTCATAGTTATTTTCCACGCGCCTCATGCTGTCGCTAGGCACTGTCGGTCAATGACCTGAGATGTTGAATGATTTGTAACGCATCCGCAAACCTTGCTCTTGAACCATCATCTGGGACGATGCGACATACCTACTCAACTCATCTCCATCACCATGGTAACATCACCCAGGGAAATACCTGTATCAAGCTTCACCAGCGGCAAGGATACCCTGGCTCAGTAGAGACGTAAATACGATATGCTAAAAACCTTGGACCTAAATATCGTCATAAGTGCATACTTCACATGGCGCCATGTCGTATGTAGTGTGTGAACTGTGAAGGAGAACCTTGAGAAGACACGAAGACTAGGTGACCTCTTAAGTAAATAGTAGTTCGTGTAAGCCCCGTCCCGATGCTCTGTGGTCGACTTGGTGCCATTTGAAGCGATTACCCACGATTTCCTCTCGAACAGAACCTCGGAGCAAGATACAGACCGAACAGCCCGCGGCTCCATTGGATATGACGAGCACCACTGATGCCGATGTCGAGAGGCTCTCCGACCTAGAGCAAGGCGACCACCCAAGGCAATCTCGGGGCAAAGGGCTCACAGAAGATGAAATGGCGGCACCGTTATCTGAGTCAGAGGAAAAGCCTTCACAGGGGATGACCACTCACCCCAACAGTGCCGAGTCAGAAGAATCAGTCGAGACCGGCTACGGGGCCGCTAGCGACAAGGAAGAAGGAGAAGATGCACCACCAGACGGCGGTCTCACGGCCTGGTTGCAAGTGGTCGCGGCTCTGCTGACGAGCATGATCTCCTGGGGAACACCGACATCTTTTGGCGTATTCCAGCTATACTACGTCGAAAGTCTCCAACTTCCCCAATGGCAGGTATCCTGGATAGGATCTGTGCAGTTTCTTCTCTCATACATAGCATGCGTCTTCTCGGGCCGGCTGGCAGACGCAGGGTACGTGCGAGAGACGTTCAGCGTGGGCACCTTCTTGGTAATCTTGGGCATGTTCGCCACAAGCGTGGGACATGCTTACTGGCACATCTTCCTCGCCCAGGGCGTCACGATGGGGCTGGGCCTTGGCATCATGTTCATGCCTCCGCTGCAGGTGCTCAGCTCATACTTTCAGCGCCGTCGGACGCTCGCCGTGACAGGCGCCGCTACGGGCACGGGCATCGGGGGTGTCGTCTTGCCGGCTATCGTCCAGTACTCAATCCCACGGGTTGGGTTCGGCTGGGCGGTAAGAATAGTCGGCTTCGTAGCGCTATCCTGCAGCGTTGCAACCTTGTTCCTATTGAAGCCGCGCTTGAAGCCGAGAAGATCTGGTGCGGTTGTCGAGTGGGATGCCTTCAAGGAACCCCCATACCTCTTCTACTCCGTCGGCGTGTTTCTGCTCGGACTTGGCTTGTTCTTCGCCTGCTTTTACGTGAGTGTGCTCTTTTCGTGTCCCTTCCCGGGAATGAACTGTCATGAGATGTCGTTCTAACTCATGTGGTCAACCACTAGATTAACTCGTTTGCGCGTAACGTTATCGGCTTCTCCAGTACCGACTCGGTACAGCTGCTGCTCATCCAGAATGGCGCAAGCATTCCAGCTCGACCTATCATAGGGTACGTCGCAAACTACCACGTCGGTCCAATGAACACCTACATCGTCTCAGCGGTAATTTTGAGTGTCATCATGCTGTCGTGGATAGCTGTTGTAGACCGAACGGGGCTGTACGTGTACGCCGTCTTTCTCGGCCTCACCAATGGCGTGTGCCAGGGAATGTACCTTGGATCACTGGCCAGTTTAACCACTGATAATCACAAGATGGGCACACGTATGGGCATGGTGCACGGCATAGTCGGCTTTGCGACCCTCGCCGGTCCGCCTGTAAGTGCTCTCTATGACCACCTCGACCACGGTGTCTAGGCCAGAATCCTCATGGCTGCGTTTCCGGGGTAATGTGTTGCTAATCGGGTGGTGTTGAAGATGGCAGGTGCCATCATCGATCGTTCCAACGGCCGTTACGTGTATGGGCAAATATACGCCGCACTCACTATTCTTCTTGCTTCCGGTTTCTTCATGGCGGCGAGATACGCCAGAACTGGGCCAAATCTCAAAGTCAAAGTATAGCGCTCACATCCCGTCGGCGGTGAGTGTATAGTAAGCAAAAGCACGAGGACTTTGGTAGGTTCCTAGCTACCTGGGACTAGAACTAACGTCTAGGTGAACTCTTTCTGTTGGGTTGTCACCGCTCTGTCTAGGCGGACGGCGTTACGGGGCGTATATCTTCAAGAGAATACAGAAACGTCTAGTCTACTGGAAGACCAATCAACCAATAATTTCTGTTCACTGACTGCTGACTGCGGTGTGGGCTCGCTGGTCCGCTGAGAGCTCCTTCCAGACCCACCAAAACCACTGCTGTGGAAGCCACCTGCAGGTCCCAACTGGCCTGCCGGTCTGGACTCTGGGGTAGGGATCGTAGGGTAACCGCCAGGGACTTCTGCCCAGGTGATGACCTCATCCTCCCCATACACGCCCCAAAATAACATGTGCGTACCAAACACCAAGCTGTCCGTCAACATATCCATCTCAGTACTACCACACTCCGAGTTTGATGGATGATTCCTTAATCTAGGTAGCTTTCTTGAAGCCAATTCATGAAGTTACGTCCCTATCGTTGCTCCAACACATACCTAGACTAGGTCAGAGGTTACCTCTTGACCACCGCATTTCAGAGTACTGTATTGACGTGCACACACGCCGCGCGTCCCAAATAAAGCCGACCAAAATAACGCTGCCTAAGTACCTACCGAAGACCACAAAGCCAAACCACCGCAATGATCTCCGAAACGACCAAGTCGCGAGTCCAGGAGGTACTCGCCTTCACCCGACGCCAGCTCGACCGTATAGTGAGCCCCGAAACGCGACAGCGAGCCATCGAAAGCACCACGACATTCGCGTCCGAGCGACCCTTTCTTGCTGTACGTCCCTACCCTACCCAAGAAAAATAAAAAAACCAAAGCTAACAATCCCCCCTCGCCCCGAAATAAGCTCTTCCTCGCAATCCAACTCCTCCTCTCCCTCACGCCCCTTCTGCTCTTCCTCAACTTCCTCCTCGTCGCCACGGTCCTGACCCTCTCGTTCCTGTCCTTCGTCGTCGGCCTCGCCCTCTTCTTCTTCCTCGTCCCGACGCTCTTCCTCGTCTGCGGCGCCGGCGTGCTGGTCTGGGTCTGGGCCGCGGGGTCCTATGTCGCCGGCAGGGCCGTGTACGAGAGGTTGCACGTCGTCTTATCACACGACAAGCCTCGGCCCTCGACCTCGTCCTCTGCAGCTGGGAAGACCGATGGTGGCGGACCTAATGGTACGGTCATGGCGGCGACGGTCAAGGTCGAGGCATGATAAAAGATCGTTGGTGATTATCCTGGCGGTTGTTGACTAAAAAGTATGGCGGTTCTTCATTCTTAATTGCACCACCGAGGCGCTTCTGTCTGTTCTCTCCCCAATTTGGTCTTGGGCGTCATGGCGCGTGGGCGTGGTTCGGAATATGGTACGGCTTTTGGCGTTGAGGTCTATTATTAACTGTCGGCATGGTAGAGATACTGTTTGGGCAGGTGGAGCAACACAAAACGAACCCTGCCATCAATTTTTTGGTGAGTTTATTAGTCCAATTGGGGTGCCATACCACTTGCTGTCACTATGAATAGCTTAAGCACTCTCGTCCTCAGCATGTAATGTTTCGTTCAAGGCATCGTTGACGAGATACACTTCTCGCAGCAAGACAATTGGGTCGGCTCAACCCCCTCAGCGAGGTGATTCTATAACATTGCGAGGCTCCGGTCTATTGATTTCTATTGATTAAATCATGGCTTGTGTATGATCTTCGACGCGCGTTTTGGGTATTCAGGAACTTAGGTGGTGGTCTGGGCTGCAAATGTCTACTTCCCTTTAGAGAAAGACACGACGGCCCATTTGCCGCACCAAGCCCATTTTCGGGCACCGCTATCTCCACCGCCATCTTCCATTGCCCGCAACTTCTCGTCCTCGCCAGGTTGGAGCCCGACGACCACATCGGCCTTGCAAGTACGCAAGGCCAGGACGTTGAGCCCCGATCCTGGGCCGAGGGGACCGATTGCCGTCGCGAATGGTGTCGTGGGGTCCCAGGCGGCCTAGCTCCTTATTTAGCATAGACTCACGTCAGAAGGGAGGTAACAGTGACTCACATCGCCCGTTAGTTTACGGTAGTTCAGATCGCCCTTGAATATTACCAGCTCGCTCGACTTCAGATCATTCACCAATTCCTTGTCAGTGCTGGGCAAGCGCCAGAAGCTCCCGGGATGCGTCCAGAAGAGGTTTGGCCTCAGGATGAGCTGCCCTTCCGCATGCATATTGCTCCATTCCTGGAACAGAAAGCTCAGCTCGGATGCCTCCTTTTCGGAGAGAGCTGGCGGGGTCTTGTCCTGAAGCTTTTCGTCCTCTGAGGGAGTCTCGTAAAACGACTTGGGACTGGCGAGGGCGCTGAGCAAGGCCGCGAAGTCCGCAGGCAATACATCGGAGACGAACCAGGGAATCGACTTGGGATGTAGAACGACGAGTGTCGCTAGGCCGGACGATATCAGGTAGCCCGCCAGGATGAGGTCCACGTACAGCTCGAAACCGGCGTTATCGAGCACGATGTCCACACGTCGCTCCTTCTTCCCCTCTTCTTTTGCCTTCTTGAGGACCTCGTAAGCACCGCCTAGGTCGTTGACCAGGATGTTCTTCTCGGATGCTTTCCTGGCCTCCGATCCCTGGAGCTTCTGGATATCCTCGTATGTCAAGCTCGTCAGGAGTGACAAGTCGGTGGCATTGCCCCAGAGACAGATCTCGCACATCTCGGTGAAGAGCAGCTTCCTTGCCTCTTCGGTCTCGGCATCTGTCTTGCTCTTGTCTGCCTCCATCTGCGTGACGAGGTCTTTATATCGAGCGGCCAACTCGAGGACGGCCGGGCGCGAGGAGCGGAAGGTGTTGATCTTTTGGCGGGCGAAGACATCGTAGCTCTTCCAATGGGTGGACTGTCTGAAGTATGTGCTTATTCTTCGGTAGAGGTAGCACTCGCAGTAGAGCCACGGTACGTTGAACCACGTCGGATTCCCGAGCTTTTCGAGTTCCGTGTTGTAGAGTGCTACGTCAGGGTAGCCATCATCTTGTATGGGCCTGAGCGTGTTCATCAGTACACGATCACAAGGAAAGTAGTTTAACAAGCGAAGCAGGGCTGCAAAGGTTAGGCCTACGTTAGTTGCCTATCATGCTGGAGTTCGTATTTTAACCGTGCGAGCTCTTCTACGATCTTCTTTCCCTCATTCCGCTTCTCGGCATCGTCACAGGCGGCTACGGATCTGTACGTGACGTCGATGGCACCAGTCTGTATTGGTATAGCATGGGTTAGCTCAGTGTGCATGATCAATTCAAGAAGGAGGAACCCCTCTTACGATGATGATGGGCCATCGATCTCTCGCTGATATATAGGCAAAGGAGGTCTTGTCGCTTGTCGAATACAGCGCTGCGAGAATCGGCCACGAGGTCAGAACCCGGTCATCAGGGTGTATCACGAGTTGCCATCAAGTTATGCTGGATGTTAATTGAGGAGGACTTACGAGTTGTTGTGTCGTGCTCCATCGTGCGTTTTCAAGCAAGCCAAGGCCAATTCAGAAGTTCTTGAAGATGTTCAAATCACCAACAACTTGTCTCACTGGTCGTAACCTAGGGATAGATTGAGGGGCAATGTCGCGCCTATGCAGCTCACACCCGTAGGACGCCGGGCACTTTACTGTTAAAGCACTATCCTCGTTGATTTGCATAAACCTTTCTATCTTGAAGCTTTACCCTACTAAGTAGACTAGGTTTCTTCAATCTCCATTATCAGCATACATCTTTTGGACATGAAACATTCAGCCTGAGGCACAAAGATGGCATCAACTCTCACGATTATTTCCAATGCGACTGGTTAGTAAATGATTTGGAATACCGTCAGCAAGGCTCTTTTGACCAACACTATACACCCTCTTATACGAATACGAATCGCGCAAAGGCTGACCAACGCGCTGGCTCTAGCTCACAGCTGCATCTAACTACTGTAAGCTGCATCTGCCCTACGCCAGAGAGGTGCATAGAGAGTGTCTATAAATACCTCGAGCTTGGTGATACCGCATCTCACGTTTATCCTTATCGTCGTACAATGAGGATCCGGGGTTATAAGCCGGGTCAGTATACATCTCTTTCCTATCCCAGTCTCAATCACCAACGGGCAAGAGTCTGTGATACCATACCTCACGTACTGCTGGTCGTTTCCGAAACACAATACCACCAAGCACGGACTGTCTGGTGATATAACCCAACTTGGAATTCCACGTGCGTTTGTTCAGGGAAACGAGATGGGTGCCGGGAAAGGAAAGGGGTGAGTTCAAAAGTCCAGCTAGCCTAACTCTCAATTGGTGACAGATCGTGCCGGGTATCTCCAGAGTCCACACACGTCTGTTCGAGTGCGGAACTTGGCGTTGTGGTATCCCGTGGCACCAACCATCTCAGATTCTCAGCATGTCAGGACTCAGAAGTGATAACTAATCGAGGGTGGTGAGTTCGAAGTTCCATGACCGAAGCACAGAATACATCGTAATCTTGGCCCAATTTGCAAGCGGCGATCAGCGCTCTCTTGAGGATCCCGTCATCCCGCAGCCCGTTGGCATTATGCATACCGCTGGACAAGCATATCGGTCTCCCCCACTCCCCAGTTATCCTATCTACAAGTAACAGTAGTGCCTTTTTCGTCTGCACACACGTCACCGTCCTGGTCGAAGGATCGTCAATCTCCCACGCGCTGTCTTGCGATTGGTTCAAACTGGCTCAAGCTGGAGACTGGGACAGAGACCGGGGGAAGAATAAACTACTAACTAGACTAGGCTAACCTAGGGCCGGTATCAACTTTCAAGGTTATATCCCTGGCGCAACCTGGACTTGCCGCGCCGGCAAGACCCTCTCTTCTACAGAACAGACAGGAGATAACATGGCAGAAGACCTCTATGCCCGAACAGCGAAGACGAATGATAAGGGATTATATGCAGGTCACTCCAGTTTATACAGTAAACTAACATGCCCCGGCCCACGAGGGAGAGACGCGAGGCATGCACCAATCATGAAAGACAACCTTTTTCTTCAGCACCCTAGACGACCCCAATCTGGACCGAGTCGGAGTAGGTTAGATAGGTGATCCTGCATTCCACCTCCTGTCCACATAATCCCGGCGCGTTGCGACAACTTACAAGGGAGCATATGCACGCTCCTTGCCTACATACATGGGTATGTATAATGTATGTCGCACCCCTGTCTGTCGTGATCCTGCTTCCTCCCTTACATACGTTTATGATATAGTGCCGCGGCGCGGTAGTCGGTCGGTAGTATTTTGTGCAGCGGGACTACTCCTAATGGCATAGGGGTTTGCGGCTGGGCAGTGTCACGACAACCAGGGGCCTACCAAGTAATCGCTGAGGAGAGAGGGACGAGGGAAAAGGAACGAGGGAGAAAAAAAGAAACGTCGGCCTAGATCCGGCCGGTCACTTGTCGCCCTCTACTCCTCCTCCGATCTAAATTACGTACGAGAATACTGGCAGTCCTATTCTCAATTCTCCCTCTGTTTGGTTGCCGTGTGCTCCGCGCCTCCACGCAAGAAACCGTCCGAGTAGACTCGGCTAGGTTCCGAGTTTGCATTACCTAACAGCTAATCAAGCTATATAACGCATAACGCTCGCTCGCCATGGCCGCCGTGCCGAGGGAGAGTAGTTCACTTCCGCTGCTCCAACCATGTCAGACATGCGCGACTGTCTCCGAGAGCACCTTCACCTGCATACAATGTAATAATCTCGCCTTCTGTGACGCCTGTTGGTCCAAATGGATATTGCATCTGCCCGGCGCAGTAGGATGGTCAGTATAGCCGCCGGCACATGTTCATATTTCTATACCTCGATAGCCTGCTGGCGCTGCACATATTACACTATGGACTATGTACATGATGAAGATATGCATATGACGACCGATGTAATCGCCGTTCAGCTGACCATCTCACCCGTGTCCGATATATAGGAATGGCAAGCCGCATGAGAAAGCCAACCCTCTTGTGGTGCACCGACTCCGTCAGATTCTCGAACCGACGCGGACGGAGGAGGAGCACGAGGCCGAACTCCTCGAGGACAGAGACACCACATGGTTCGGCTTTGGACGTGATGCGTCGAACCACCCCCAGCTGTACGACTACGGTCGCTTTGCTGCCATCATGGCCGAGACCCAGACCGAAGAGGCCGGCGAGCGCTATCCACAATTAGCATCCTTCATAGGCGAGACGGGTATGCACATAATGCCAGTTGCACATAAACAACTAGGGCTTGTTTGAGCTGACCAGTGGCAACTACCTCAAGGCGCGGGTAAGAGCACGCTGATCAAGCTGCTGATTGACCGCCATGACCTGACCTCGCCGAACGGGTCCAAGTATTACTCCCCTGTCACGTCGTCTAATCAAGATCGCATTTCGACGACCGGAGATGTACATCTATACGCGGACCCGGCGACTCTGTATGCGACTAGTCCCTTGCTCTATGTCGACTGCGAAGGCCTCAGCGGCGGCGAAGGAACCCCAAAACAGCTAAGACGACCAGGGCAGACGCACTCGCCAGCACAGGCACAGGCACAGCAAGACCATGATCAGGGGCAGGGGCAGGGGCAGGGGCAGGGCAAGGTGCAAGAAGATTCGGCGGCATCGACGCGTTCAAGCGGGAGGCATCCCCGACGGTACTCGGCACCCCGGAGGATCCAATGGGCCGAGACACCGCAGACCCAGAAGCGCGAGTTCGCCGTCGGCCAGCTGTATCCGCGCATTCTCTACACCTTCAGCGACGTCGTTGTCTTCGTATTGCGCAACCCGCGCTCGTTTGAGTCGACGGTGCTGCACAAGCTGATCAAATGGGGCGCGGCATCGATAGACAAGTCGATCAACCAGCCGGTGCTCCCGCATGCCATCATCGTCCTCAATGCCACCGACACCAACGTGGACGAGAAGGAGTGGGACATCAGCAAGGCTACCCAGATGCTTCTGGCGGACATCAGCGACGCCATCCATCGAGAGCCCTTTCTCCAGCAACACGCCCAGACGTGGCGCCAACGGGGGAGACGTCTCAACACCACCAAGGATCTTCTTGAGTGCTATTACGCATCCATCAGCGTGGTCAGGATCCCTTACAAGGGGTCGTATAGTATGTTTGTTCCCGTGGTATGAGAAGGTAGTAGAAGAACGGTCGGACAAGCGGCCGTACGTGCTAACAGTCATGTGTCTTGCGCGCAGTGTTGATGAATGACCAAGCCGGCAAACTGTCCGACCTGATCTACGATCGTTGCGCCGCAGCTCACGCCAAGAAGAAGCAGATGCGCATGTTGGCCAACACGGAGAAGCTCCAGTTCTATCTGCAAGCGGCCTACGATCACTTCACTCGGGACCTCACCACGCCGTTTGATTTTGTCGAGGAGATGCTTCGGCATAGCCCGGCCTCTCGGAGTTTCGAAGGGAATATCCTGAATCTTGCGCTACTCATACGAGACAGTCCGTCTCACCCGGCACTTCGGAGCGACGCCGAGCAGATCTTTCGCGCCATGGGGCCGATGATCGCGTCCTGTGTGATGCTCGATGCCGTCCGGCAAAAACTTCCCGGAACGATAAGCCGACTGCTTGATGACCGATATGCCAAATCCTGCGCCGGTGCACTGCAGACTTTCGCAGAGCTGTACTTGCCCTGCAGCTACTACAACCCTGCCTACGGCGACGCCGGCCAGTGCTGTAATGTCAAGTCCGGACACAATCCAAAGGGGCACCAGAACAAGCAAGGCAAGATCATCGGCCATGGGGACTACGAGTCCAACTTCAACGCCACGACGTTCCAGCCGGTATGGGAGCACCTCATCCGAGCGAGTCTCGTGCAAGTGCAGTCTGCCAGCTTCCGCCTAGCCCATGAATTTCCCGACAGGACCGAGCTGCAGATCGCCGCCTTGCTTCATCAAGAGCGCCTGAACGAGCTCTATTCGAACAACCTGGGCTCTGCCATGAACTTCATCAGCTACTCGTCCTGTCTCTGCTGTCTGAGAGAGCTGCCTGAATGTGCGCTGCCGTGTGGTCATGTTCTGTGTCTGGCGTGCGTCGAGACATACGGTGTCCGGACCTCGAGAACGACGATCGAGATCAGCAGATGTCCCATCCACGTCCGCGATGTGATTGCGAGCCCTCCCTGGGTCATCATGACGAAGCCGCGGTTTGCCGGAACGCGAACCCTCTGCCTTGATGGGTATGTATTTCAGATCTTGTACTATAGCTCCAGCGAGACAAGATTGTGTCTCAATGCTAACGTAACTGTGACAATAGGGGTGGAATACGTGGCATCGTACAGCTTCTCGTCCTGCGAGAACTCGAGAAGATACTGGGGCCCGATCTACCAATACAGTTGTTCTTCGATCTCATTGTCGGAACCGAGTAAGTAAAGTCCTTTTATATCGAGTTATAGATAGTCAGTACAACTTCTCCAGCCAACTAACTTGGGGTTGGAAAAAAAGCTTCGGCGGCGTGATAGCCATTGCCCTGGGTGTGAAGAAATGGGCTGTCGACACGGCTTTAATAAAGTTCAAAGATCTCTGCCACGAGGCATACATCATGCGAGGGATATCCAAGCTGCCACTGTCCGGTGCGCTTTCCATCTTCTACCACAAGAGCCTGTACAAGCATCAGCCACTGGAGAGTGCTCTGCGGCGGTACCTGTCCGAGCAACCCTTGTTCGGAGCGACGTCTCATCGATCCTGGGCCACTGCGTCTAACAAGGTCGCTGTCACTGCGGCGACCACTGCTGGTCGGCAGGATGTCGTGTTTACGAACTACAACCGACCTGATCCCCCTGATAGGCGTAAGCCATCCATGACTTCCCGTGATGTCCTGTTCGGTACTGTTGACACATGCATTCTCATAGACACGCCATATCGGTTCATCCGGTCAGATTCTCCGGCTAGGGAGATTAGAGCGTGGGAAGCGTAAGAAAATTGCCATGCATGACCAAGTATGGAGCCGTACTAACCTGTGACTTCTTCCTGAAGCGCGAGAGCAACGACAGCTACGGCCCCGCTCTTCTCCCCCTTCAAGAAGTTCGAGACGGGACAGGAGTACGCGAATGGCGGGATACGGTGTATGTGCCCGATCAACATAGCGCACCACGAGGCACAGTCGATATGGCAAGACGTCGCCAACACGCCGCCCGACCTAGTCCTCTCGATCGGTTGCGGGAGGAACATCGGCGAAGGACCCAAAACAGAGCTGGCCAGCCGGTCTTCGACCAACGACTCGCTTCACGCACAGCAACCGCCCAGTGCCGTGATTCGACAGGGCAGGGGCGGGATGGGCAACTACAAGCGCCAGGCCGGTTCTTCTTCCCAGAACAGCAACAGCAGAGGAGGCCCAGCGACTGGCGGGTACATAGTACGGAGTAACCCGCAGGCGCCGATGCTTCTGTCTTTCAACAATCCCATCGCCGGCCAGACGGAACGGCTGAACAGGGACCAGCGACAGAGCGAGAGGACGTGGAGCCGATTTCTCGCCACGCATGTCGGCCCACCGCCGTCATCGCATACAAACAACAACAATAACAGAACTAGGAAATCCTCTTCGGCGACGACGGCCTCTTACTCTGCCTCTATACGGCAGAGGTACCAGCGCATATGCCCCGAGTTCATCTCCAAGCTCCCTCGCTTCGACGACGTGGGCAAGCTCGACGATCTGGAGCGCGAGACGGTCGAGGTGCTGAGGCAGAACCCGGCTGAGCTGGTCGAGATCGCGCACAGGCTCGTCGCGAGCACTTTCTTCTTCGAGAAGGATGTGTCGAGTGTGAAGCAGACTTCCTCGGGCTTTACTTGTACTGGTATGTTCTTCCCTCCTTCGTATAACTAACTCCGTGCAGTATCATAATGATGGCTTGCAGGTTCAATATTATGCCGCTTCCGCCCTTATTCCCCCGAGATCAAAGCCTTGGCGTGGTTTCTCATCTCTCTGCTCGACGGCGATTTCGAGCCCTATTTCCTCCTCGAAGAGGATGACGTGGAGAACGCTGCGGTAAGCAACTCTCTTCCCCGTCCATACCTACTATTATACTAACATGGGCGTAAAATCAATCAAACAGTGGCCAGTCCGACAGATCGTCCTCCAGGACACGGTGCTGCAGGATATGCACCTGCACGGCACCTTCCAGCTCGACCAGATCCGCGTCAACGCGGCGAGCGAGGAGGCCGAGGTCAAGATATCGCTCTGTCTGCAGAACAGCCCCTACCCGAGCAGTGGTGCGCACGTGCTTCCCATCAGCGGCTTTCCGCGCCGGTTGATGAGTGAGGATGGGAGTGGTGTGCAGCAGGCCGGTGAGTTGTTTCCTTCCTTTCTCCCTTCCTTTCTTTTCTTTTTTTTACAAATGTAATTCAGGAATTTTATTTATTTACATATCTATCAATACTAATATTTTTCTCTCTTCTCTCTCTCTCTCTCTCCCAGTAGTATCAATGACGACAACAACACGCTCCTCCATCCAGCGCACACCCACCGTCGTCAGTAGCAGCCCCGACAACAACAGCAGCAACAACAACTATACACATACGCAGAGCACGATAATCGAGACGACGACGCCAACCTCGACACCGTCCCAAACGCCGCCTTCTTCTCGGTATCGAGGGTACGTGGATGGTAGCGGCAGAGTCAGCTTTGACGAGGTGGAGCGCGTCTCTTTTGAGAGGATGAAGATGAGGCAGAGAGGGTTGCGTGCTGGCACTGCGCTTGCTGGGTAGTGAGTGAGTGGCCTGTGGGTTTGCTATATGTATACTTGGTATGTGATGTGGTTTGGTTTTAAGAGGTGGATGGGCGGGGATTTGCTTTTTTTTATTCTTTTGAATAATATATATACCCTTGATGTAGCGTTATTATTATAGTCTGCCTACCGTTCTTCATGTGGTGTGTTTTATCGGGTATCTATCTTGCTTTTGCAAGTCTGTTAGGTTAAGTTAATGATATCCTTGTTCTTTTGTGCTGGGCGAGCCATCGAGATATCTACTTACTTATCTAGGACGCCAGGTGTTATTTTTTGATCTTGAATCAAGTTGTTGATCACCACAAGGTGAATGAAACATATTGGTTCTCGTGTATATATATATAGCCTAGGTTAACCATGGTCCAAACTCCCCAACTCCTTTCCTTCTAATCCCTTTCTTTCTTGCTCGAGCCAGGAGGACGTACGTATATGCCGAATTTCCCGATTGATTACCAAACATAACCCATTTTCAACCACCCCAAAACATCCACCCAAGTATACACATACGTATTTCGTACTTCTCTTGCTTTGCTTTTCCCATAATGTTACACGTAAACCCCAGACATCATGCCCTAATTAACCATCCCATCCAGGGTTTGATTTATTCAGTTCCGGTCCGGTCACCGCGGCAAGCGAGACCCCGAATCCTTCCTCGTGACGGGGTTTGTAGCGAACGCGAAAGCAAAGTGTCCCCTCGTATTATCGTCTTCTTGTCCGTGATGCTCTGGTGTAGGGTTCGGCGCCGAGGAGACGGAGATGTCCCTGCTGATGGTGATGCCGTCGACGGTGGTCGTGTTGATGTGTATGTTTCCTCCTCTTTCTCCTCCCCCTTCTCTTTCTTCTTCTTCCGAATAACCCCTATTTGTGCTCCTACTCCGACTTATACCGGAGGTCGATGTCGATGTCGTAGTAGTAAAAGTCGTGTTGTTGTTTTTATTTTCGTGGTTGTTCTCCATCGACCCGGTCCCCAGATCCTGTAACTTGATATGATGTGCCTCCCCATGCCCATGCCCTTGCCCTTGGCCCTGACACAGGATCCTCTCCTCGCTCTCGGTAAACGTCAACCCGGTCGTCGTCATCCCCGTCCCGCTCCTCCCTCCTCTGCCCAGCTTCCTCTTCTCGCCCGTGCCGCCGATCGTGACGAAGCTCTTCAGCTTCCTCTTGTCGCTCTCGTTGTTCTTGGGAGAGGCGTGGTGAGGGTAATATGCCGAGCGCGCGCTGCTGATCACCGGACGCAGGAGGGCGCTCACGAGGGGGAAGACCATGGGCAGGTTCGCCGTCAGCACGGCGACGAAGGTCTCGCGCACGGCCCAGGAGCCGGCTGTTTGGGCGCCTGCTACTGGGTCCTATATATTTTCCCCACCCTCTTAGTAAAATGCAATGAATGGGGGAAGAGGAGGGGGGGGGAAATACCGTTATAATCAAGACCGCCCTGATCAAAGCACACACGATGACGAAGACGCCCCCGCTGAAGAGCGCGATGAGCCCGATCTTCTTGGGCAGCTTCATGCTCGCGCTCCAGAGCATCGGGATCGGGATCGAGAGGAGGTAGATGTCGGAGATGATGTTCAGGCTCGCGTAAACCCAGACGATCCGGGTCGAGATGGCCGGTTGGCATGTGTCTGTTTTTTTGTGTATATAAGTAAGTATATATATGGAGATGATGAAATTTCAAAGGATAAATGGAGATGAGAGGCCCCGGAAAGATGGAGATGGAAGAGGTGAGGGGAGGGGAGGTGAAAACTTACTCCCCGGATCAGGATATATTTGCCAATACCTCCGAAACGGGCGACATCCGAGAAACAGGTTCAATGTCGCGGCGAGATAGGTGACGCCGAGGAGGCCGAAGCCGATGTAGATGCGGCGGAGGTATCCTCGACCGAGCCCATTCTAGACAAAAGGAGTCGAGTCAGTAACCGCATCTTCAGTGTGAAAAAGCTAGCTAGTATGTATCATGTAGGTGTAGCTCACCGTCAGCCGGATGTAGAAGACCAGCAAGGACGCCTTCAACGTCCATAATAAGGCGGAATACGTCGACCAGCCTGCTAGCTGGATCTTGCACCCTGTTACCCTGCCGGTTCAACCGTATCAGTCATTTTGCCCATGTGAAACACTGGTGTTTTTTCATCTCATGTGATGAGAGACGAAGGGTAGGTAGGGTATCTATCACATACCTGGTATGGTACTCTGGATCATTGGGACTTAGTGACAACCGCTGCTCATCCGTCATGCCGTTGTTGGCGAGCCCCATCGCCTTCGCACCAACCGAGTACGCAAGCGCCGTCTCGGCTGAGTATATCAACTGCGAGTGACAGGTATATATTAATAAACTCCATTCTCCGCAAACTTGATCGTCTTCTCACAGGACATATCGTATATATAGTCGTCGAGACATACCATCGCTACCCAAGCAAGATAGTCATCCGCCTGCAACCCCTTGAGCCCGACCTGTCTGATGCGCGCATACGTCCTCGTGACCGTGACGAGCAGGCCGACGCCGAAGAGGGTGAAGTCCTCGGTCACGAACTGCCGGAACGCGGCCGCGGCTGCTTTGGCTGCCGCCGGATCGGTATCCATTGCGTTTTCAACTCCGGGCCAGGCGTTTGACTTTGTTCTTCTTAGGTCTCGTCCCAACTTTGCTCGCAGAATAGATCAACAGTGTCGCTATGTTATGTGAAATTAGATGATGCGCTTCAAGTTCAAGACAAGACAAGGACGAGACACAGGTCTGGGGATAAAGGATCCAGCTAATCAAGGGATAAAACTGCCGTGAGCTTATAAGATGGGGAACTTTTATTAAAGAATGATCACAATAGAAAGTGGATAGACTAGATAGGTTAGACACACTGCCTGTATAAACCAAGACAGATAAGGAGGCTGACAGTGACGGACTTGGTGTGCTTATGCTGGAGGACACTTATTATGATTCGAGGTGGGTTTCTGCAGCTAGGATACTAACTTAGATAGATCGACCAAGATATTCAAAACGGATAGGTTCGCCATATTCGGACAATTATCTCCTCCTTTCTTTTAGAAAAAACTCACCACATACCTCCTCATCAACTGGCGTCATCAGCAGATGTTTACAAAAGTCAGTCACCTGTCATGTCATCTTTTCCACGGACCCTAACTCTCTTCCACCTAACCTAGGATTGCTTTCTTTTTCCAAGATTGAAAAAAGTAGTACGGTCAGGGGTAGGAGGGGGCAATTGTTCAGAGAAGAAAAACATTTTCAAGACTACCGAAAAGACTTTTGTGTTTTTTGCATCCACTTCCGGAGATATTTTCACACCTAAGTAGATAGGGAGAGAGAGACAGGGGCGTTGTTCGTGGGATCCGCAAATCATTGGCTGGGGCGGAGTGCAGACAGGTGATGTATCAGCCGCATGTAGTTAAACAGGTACAAACCTAGGAGGGTTTTCTCCTCTCTCATCTCCCCCTTGTCTGGGCGCGCGTCTTTTCCGCCGCATCGAAGCTTTCCCTCTCTGATCTGATAAAATGGTATTATTTCTTTTCGGTTCTTCCTTCCCATGGTCTTGGGTATGTCGTGCATTACCAAGTAAGATTGGATCGTACATGACTTGAATATAACATGATCTCTTTGGCTCTTCCCCGAAGCCGCAGCAGCCCAGAATATGGAACAGTAGGGAGGTAGTATTCGGCATGTACATTGTCTTGTCTGTGTGGGAGTGGCGTGAGCATGCATCGCTAACTTCTAAGCGAGGTAGCGTAGGCATCCCGGATTCTGCAGCCGCCCGAAGTATCGAAATAATGATCATCGAGCACCCTACTATGTTCAGCATAGAGCAACAAACCTAGTTATGCATGATATCCCACTTGCATTGTTTAAAGCTTTACAAGCCCGCAACCAGCTTGCCCACAAAGGTATTCTATCTCGGCCAAAAGCTCGTTAATCTCTTTGTTAGCATGCCGTACTACCCGGTACAGCCATACTGTCCTATCTATTGTGAAAAGATGCGCAAAAAACATCTGATGTATTCTCCTCCTTTTTGCTCCCCCTGTCAAAATTCAGTAAATCAGTTGGTGACGAAAGATGCAAGGACATGCATGAGCTGGGTCTCAGACACAATCCCCTATTGGCCATTATGTCTCAATAGTCCTCCGGGGAGCTGGGAAGGATTTGTACTATCCTGAATTTGATGCGGTTCGTCCCTATGGAGTTAGGTGTATGGACCCCCAATACCGGTGGTCTAGCCTCTTTACGACTAGATGGTTGACTTGGCTCTGCTCAACGATTTTATCACGAACAAGCTCCATGCAGGGGTCGTCATTTGCCCCGCCGACCTGAGCGTAGAAATGACTTGGCATCACATTTGGGCTAGGTTAAACCGAACTCGACAGAGAGACATTGCTGCCACTGGGCATTTTGCGCACCGAAACCCAAAACCCCAGATAGATAAACCTGCAATACCAGACTTGGATTAGATGGAGATGGAAACACTAGAGCAAACCTAAGGATATGATATGCATGCAAGTTTAATAACATGGTACCCTACTTTCTTTACCAACGCGCTGGTCGCGCGCATGGCATCGCATGGATGGCGATCTGCGATCGTGGTAGTAGATAGATAGTGTCTTACATGTACCCCAAAAGATTTCTTTTGTTCCAAGTCCGAAGGGCTGAATCTGACTCCCGTTTTGCCCATTTCGATCTCCTGTGTCGTGTTTGTGTAATTTATTTTCTTGTATTCCTTCGTTCGTTACAGTCTCACCCGGGAATCGCGGTAGGAAGGAAACCCTGCTCTAGCGACGGATAATCCCGCTTCCTTCCCTTTTCATTTGTTTCGATTTTGCTTTGTTTCGTGTTACGAAAATGGAAGAATTCGATTGTGTGGTGGTCGGCGCCGGTAAGTCTCAGTCCTTACAAATCAAATCAAATCATTACCCCTTTTTCTTCAAGATGCCTTTTTGCGTTTCTTATTCGTCAACCGTTCAACGAAGGTGAAAAAGGGCGTGTCGATCCCGTTGCTGTTGGTTCATAGTGAGGCTGAATATATATTTTTTGTGATACATCAGGATGGTACGGCTTAGCGGCGGCACGGCAATTCCACCACACCCACCCGGGCAGCTCATTGGCCGTCTACGACAGCCAGTCGTCGCTGGGCGGCACCTGGGCCGAGGAGCGACTGTACCCGGGCCTCAAGAGCAACAACCTGCTCGGCACGTACGAGTACCCCGACTTCCCCATGACCAGCGACCGGTTCGACGTCCAGACGGGGAAGCACATCTCCGGCCGCGCCATCCACGAGTACCTCAAGGCCTACGCCGACCACTTCGACATCGGGCACCTGATCCATCTCAATACCAAGGTCGTGGTCGCCGAACACCAGGACACCGAAGCCGGCGGCTGGATCTTGACCCTTGCGCCTGCTGGGGGGTCTGACGAAAACAAGAGCGAGGATGGGTCGAGCAAGAAAGTCTTGGCAAAACGTCTCATCCTCGCCACGGGGTTGACGTCAGAGCCCTTCCTACCTCATTTCGACGGCCAGGAGGAATTCGGCGGCAAGGTATTCCACGGAAAGCACTTCCTCCAGAACAGCGACACGTTGAAGACGGCCAAGGCGGTCACCGTCTTTGGAGCGACCAAGTTTGGTTGGGATGCGGTATACGCGTACGCCACAGCCGGCGTCAAGGTGAATTGGGTGATACGATGTATGTGAAGAAAAAACCGCTGTGCCCCCTTCCCCTTTCTTTTCTGTGGCCCTCTGTGTGACTGACTTACCCAAAAGCTAGTGGCCATGGCCCCTGTTGGATTGCGCCTACTCACGTAACGCCACTGAAGAAATGGATCGAGAAACTTGCGAGTGCGTATCACCCACCATCTCAAACTTACTGAGAGTATGTCCCTGACACAGCCACAACAGATCTCCGCCCCTTGACGTGGTTCAGCCCCTGCATCTGGGGTGACGCCGACGGCTACTCAACCATCAGGAACTTCTACCACGGCACCGCGCTCGGACGTCTGATCGTCGACTCGTTCTGGAAAGTGCTGGGCGGCGACGTCATGGCACTCAACAAGTACGACGCACACCCAGACACGGCAAAGCTGAAGCCGTGGACCTCTGCCATGTTCACCGGCGCCAGCTTCAGCCTTCTCAACTACGACGAGGACATCTTCGAGCTCGTCCGGGGCCCTCTGGTCGACGTGCACGTGGGCGAGATCGACCACCTGAGCAAGGGCAAGGTCCACCTCGCCGACGGCACCTCGTTCGACTCGGACGTGCTTCTCGCCAACACGGGCTGGAAACACGTCCCGCCCGTCAAGCTCCTGCCCGAGGGCATCGAGCGCGAGCTAGGCATCCCACACAAGTGGACCGAGTCGACGTCCAACACCAGCTCCGAAGCGGTCGAAGACCTTGCCAACCGACACGACCTGATGAGCCGGGCCGACGAGGAGATCCTCCGGCGCTTCCCCCGGCTCCGGCGCCAGCCCGTCTGGAACAAGAACTACGTGCCAATGACGGAGCAGAAGGGCATCTCGGCCAGGGACGAGGACGAGGTGACGCCCTACAAGCCGCTGACGCCGTACATGCTCCACCACTTCATCGTCCCGGCGTCGGAGCGGTTCCTGCGCCTTCGGGACACGGCCTTTGCGGGCGTCATGTCCAACTTCAGCAACAGCGTGATGGCGCACGTGGGCGGATTGTGGATCAGCGCCTTCTTCTCGGGCGATCTCGACAATGACCCAGCCGCCGTGCTCAAGGACGAGAAGGGGGAAGAGCTGAGGAGGCTGCAGTATGAGACTGTGCTCTTCAACCGCTGGGGCAAGTGGCGGTACCCCACAGACTGGGGAAACAAGAACCCCAACTTCATCTTCGACTCCGTCCCCTACCTGGACCTGCTGATGCGCGATCTGGGTCTCAATCAGTATCGGAAAGGCGGCTGGTTGGGCGAGTTGACGGACGCGTACAGTACCCAGGATTACAAGGGCATTAATGAAGAGTGGGAGAAGAAGATGGCTGCCAAGAGGGGAAGCAGAAAGAAGGACGAATGAAGAAGGCCGACATGTGTGACCATGTGTGTGCGAAATAACCGACTCATGTCCTTACAGGGTAGGTTAGAGTACTTCAGCATATTGAACCTGTTACCTCCCTCTTCAGACGACCCGCATCGAAACTGCCTCTGGGAGCATTCCTGAACTGCGAATTCTTATTAACGCAAACCCTCTGCCTGGATCGATCCCGCGGCTGGGATGTCAATGATCATCAAACATTCTCGTCACACCATCATTCGTAGGCAAATAAGAGTCTGAAAATCTGCGAGACTTGAACTGAGCTTAACTCCGCCCATCGGCAATAAGTGGACAACACTAAACCCTATATGGTAATTTTAACAGTTCTTACCACCTTAGACTCGGGCCTATTGTATAACTCTGTCACCTGTGTCCACTGTCCTGCTTCATTACCATCATAGCTTGGGACAAAGCCCATAAGGGATGTTGTGTGTATATATATATCGTGAGCGTCGAGTAACAAGGATCGTGAGTGAATCAACTTGGGCTCTCTTCATCAAAGGATATTATTAGGAAATTATCAGGCTGTTTGTTCTGTCCTGTTTGGCTCAGCTCTTGAATATTCTTGTCAAACAATCCGATCCGCATACTGCGAGTATATGGTTATATCATCACAGAACATCAGACCCCAAGGCTACAGATACATACATACACGATGGCGCAGACACAGCCCGAGGAGAAGGTATTCAATATTGGAATTATAGGATATGGGTAAGCCATATATACACACCTCCCAGCCACTCTCACTCTCACTCGCTCACTCACTCACTCACTTACTCACTCACCATCGTCCTCCTTCTTTCACCCGTCCGTTCACTTGACCACAAACCAATCTATATCCCCTTGTTCCATGGTAAAATATTAACCGTGAATGACAACTGACAAAAAAAATAATAATAAACAGCATGTCCGCCAGGATCTTCCACATCCCATTCATAGCCACCACACCCAGCCTCAAACTACACTCCATCCTGCAACGCTCTTCTTCTGCCCCTTCTTCCACCACCCCTTCCCAACCCGGAGAACCCCAGGTATACACCTCCCTCGACCCCTTCCTCTCCGACCCCTCTCTGGACGTCGTCGTCATCTGCACGCCGCCGGACACGCACTTCTCGCTCGCCAAGCGCGCCCTGGAAGTCGGTGTGCACGTCATGGTCGAGAAGCCCTTCGTGCCGACATCCGCCGAGGCAGACGAGCTGATCGCTCTCGCATCCACCCTCACCCATCGGGGGGGAGGAGGAGGGGGGCGAGGAGGCCCCTTGCTGTTAAACGTGTACCAGAACCGGCGCTGGGACAGCGACTTCCTGACCGTGCGTTCTCTCATCGAAAACCAGCACCAGCACCAGGAGAACCACAACACCCCACCACCACTCGGCCACATCCTCGACTTCCACACACACTTCGACCGCTACCGCCCTTCTCCCTCTTCTTCTTCCACATCAAAAGCATGGAAGGCATCCCTGCCCCTCTCCCGGGGCGGTTCGGCCCTGTACGATCTGGGCACCCATCTCGTGGACCAGGTATACGTCCTCTTCGGCATGCCCTCGTCCGTGTTCGCCAAGTTTGTCAATCAGCGCGAGGCCCGTTTCGTCATCCCACCCCCCACCTCTACCTCAGAAGAAGAAGAGGAAGAAGAAGAAGAAGAAGAAATCCCTGACTCCCTCACCATGCAACTCTTCTACCCCTCCTCCGGCCTAACGGCTCACATATCCATCTCCATCCTCAGCGCCTCGCCCCCGGATCGACAGCCCCGCTTCTGGGTCCGCGGCACGAGGGGAAGCTACCGCAAGACCGGCCTCGATCCCCAGGAGGACCAGCTGAAATCCGATAACCCAAAAGTCGGGGACCCAGCATTCGGCCGCGAGACCGCGGACCGGTACGGGACCCTCGTTACCGTCCATGGGGACGGTGATGGGTTGACAATGACAGAAGATGTCTACCCCACCGTCGAACCCCAAACCTACGGCAAGATCTACGAACTCTTCGGTGAGGCCCTGAGGGGCAACGGTTCTATCCCCGTCCCCGTCCCCGCTACCGAAGCACGCGATGTCTTGCGCATCTTGGAAGCTGCTAGGGAGAGCGCGAAGACGCGGCGGGAAGTCAACTTAGTCTGACGTCAGTTTGGAAGATTTGGTCTACCATATGTCGGCGACCTGCACTTTCATCGCGAAAGATGAATGTATTTATTTATTCCCAGCTACCAAAGTGCAACAACATCCGTCATGAACTCCTTCAATGGTACCCCCTGTATTCCAGACTCCAGACCCAAAATGCGCCTTTCTTTGTGGTATCATCCAGTTATCATCCTATCAGCCATCGCTTGGTATCCCCCGACCCTCTGTTACTCCTCAAAAATGATCGGCAATTTCCGACAGTAGTAACTCACTCGCCCCTTTTGTCGGCTAGACAACAAGAGTAAGTACTTTAGTAGCTGTGGAGAAACGCCCAGTGTGTTCTGAGCTCATCGTAACTGATTCTCAGCCTTTCAATTTGAACCGCACCACCTTGAGCACGATGCTAAAGAGCAGCGCAAAGCTGCCAGCCAGAACGTAGACCTTGACAAACTCCCACCAATGCTGAGTCTTGACTTGGGTTTCGATATGTCCTTTGACACCACCGCCGTTCTCGGGGAATCTGCCGGTGGAGACGTACTGCTCCATCAGCGCATCCTTTTCGTACCATCGAGCACGTAGCCATTCGTCAAACTCCTCCCGCGTGTCCAACGGTATGTCTGCGACAGCGAACCGGCGCCAGTAGAAGTTGACCGACTTCGGAGGTCGTCCTTGGAAGTACGTGCTGGACAAGGTAAAGAAATCTTCACCATATTTTCCACGGCTGTAAATGGGTCCGGTTAGCAGTGACTCACGACGGAACTGGATCCTTGTTATTTAAAAAAAAGGGAAATCTCACGGTATGCCTTCGTACGCCACAGTACAATCATAGACGTAATCGACCGTTCCCTTGAGCTCGGTGAGGCAGAAATACATGCCGGTGCTCCTTGGCAGCATGAGGTGCTCGGGGTCCTTGTGGCCACTCTTCTCAGCCCATGCTTTCGACTTTTTCCTCCCATTACCCGAAAGATTGGTGCCTTCAGGGAAAAGTAGGAGCCACATCGGGCGAAAGTAACTCTTGCCCTCGGGGTCTGTAAGCTCCGCCTTCAGCTTCCCGAGACGGTAAGCCAGTCGAGGCTGGTCGATGGCCATCTTGCGCGACATGAAGATGAAGCCGAGCAGCATACATCCGGGGCCAATAACGGGGATGTACTTCAAGGATTCCTTGAGGATGATGTAGATGTAGCCGTGCATCTGGGGATTATTCGTATAACCCACCCACCAAAGATACAGCCAGTCGGTGTAAATCTACCACCCGAGAACGTCAGCTTGGGACGAGCACAGCTGTGGAGGGGACACCGATCTTACCTGGTGGTTCGCAATCAGGACCATGCGCTCCGGGAAGGCACATTCGACTCTGCCGTCGAGTGTCAGGCTCAGCTGCCCGGCAACCGACGCATCGCCGCTCACTCTGATGACGGTAGGAGCCCACCACTGTGTCATCGTGGTGATCAACAAGCCAAATGACGCCTTAGCCAATGACATGTATGCATAGTATAGCTCACGGTCTATCCAGTAGAGGGGTGCGCCTAGAAGCTGCGAGACGTGTACGCTGTATCCCAAGTCAAAAACTGTTCATCCATATGGCTTCTCTTCCTTCTCGTATTGTCATATCTACCGTTGCAGGACTCGTACATGATGATTCCGGTACCGAAGTACAGCGAGAAGGTGAAGGCACGGAAATACGATCTAAGCCGACCGTATTTAGCGTCGCCGGAGGGATGTCCGATCTTCTCATCGACGGCGGGATTCGTCATGTCGGTAGCGAGACCATGTTTGGGAGCCCCATTCGCCGGTTGCTGCCGTTGCCGCAGCTCCGAGGCAGTCATGATTTCGGATCCAAGGTCGATATGGGTACTCGGTGACAGATGGTCGTGCAATGTAGAGGTCTATGAGGGGTGAATCGCGTAAACGAGACGGCACATGTATCTCGACTCGGCCGGAAGATCACGCATACAGGGACGGAGGGCACTTCGGTCGCGTGGTGTAGAATTTATAGAGGTGTATTTCGGCGGAGCTCAAATGCTACCTACTGTCCAGTGTCAGAAAAATATCAGCTGACGTATAGGGCATTTAGGATGCGCTAAAGAAGTGTCTGCCTGACGTCGGGCAAGGGTGCTTTGCGAGTATGCCTACGTACCAACCAGGCGGTATGCTAACGAAGAAAAGGTCACACACCACCAGGGGCTAAGGCATTCTACAAATGGAAGGCCAATCACAAGGGTTGCACAAAGGTGTATAGAAGCCGGAAGAGGGGGGCGTGGAATGCCAGGATCGGGGAGGGGATATCTGATGCAGGTACTTCCGTCGTCGGACGTGTGTATATGATCTTGTCGAGGTCTGGGGCTTAGACAAGTTGAAGAATAGAAGGTCTCGAGAAGAAGTAAGAAAAGAAGAAGAAAAGAGAGAATTAAAATATGCTAGTCAACAGGCCTTATTTGTTTTTGATGCTCTTCTGGCTCAAAACAAACAACTTGAAAGCTTTAAACTGTGAGTACGTAACCTTGGGCATGATGGCATGTAACCCAAGGTGGAGCTTGTTACCTGGACTATTTGAGTACACACTTGCAAAGTGGGACTCGAAACATCAGCTAAGCACTGTTTACCAAGGTAAGAAGGCAAGCACGTGAAATGTCCACTCTTCTGCGGTCACCCTACGAGACTGCCGACGGCATCTTGTGATGATGTTCGATTCGTGTCCGAAGTCCATGTACTACTACTACCAACTGTACCCCCTTTGGCCGAGTCACTTTCGATGAAGACTCAAATACACCCGGTCGCTTGGTGACACGCCCCGCAGATGTCACGGTGGTCCTTATCCCCGGTATCACCGGGGCATATTACGTAACCCTGAACCTTTGGCATTTGGCAGAAGCTTGGCTAGGGAATCTCGTGGCTTTTTTTGGAGTCTCACCAGAGGTCAATCTACATCTCCTTCGATGCATGAAACAAGACAGGATACGCTATCTAATGATTGCATCTGAAGAGGAGAGAACGTAGACTAGGTAGCATGGTTCTGAATGTAAATTAATATAATTATAGTATGATAGGAATACACCTCTCGCACATAATACAGCAGTGCTAATACCACATCTCACATAGAACATGCACAGATAACACATCTCACTCGTTTATCGCAGGCTCATCTCACCTATCCCACAGCCATGAGCGTAGAAAACATATCCTACCCACCAAAAGCAGCCGATGCTTTGGATGACAAGGCACAGCATGTCCTGATCTACTTCATCCCGGGTAACCCGGGTCTCATCGGGTACTACAAGCCCTTCCTATCAGCCTTACGCGACCTCCTCGACTCGAACGCGTCGCTCGGAGGCGTCGCGTTCCACATCTTCGGGCAGAACCTCCTCGGCTTCAGCGACGAGGACCACGACCCGCCCTTCAGCTCGCGTCACAACAAACCATACGACCTGGAACAGCAGATCGAGCACACCCTCCGCGGCCTGTCCACGCAAGTGCGCTCCGTTCCAAACTCATCCGACGATACAACAGCCAGGTCGTTTGACAAGGTCCTCCTGATCGGGCACTCCGTCGGCGCCTTCATCGCGCTCGAAGCATGCCACCGCGTCCTTCTCGACCCCACCCTATCACCCGACCTCAATGCGAAGCTAGGGTCCGGCATCCTGCTCTTCCCCACCATCGACCACATCGCCGACTCGCCTAGCGGGCAGAAGCTGGACCTACTCCGCCGCGTCCCGGTCCTCGGCCCCAACGCGTACAGGATCGCGCGGGGCTTCCTGCGCCTCTGGCCCTACGGCTGGCTCCACGCCTTTGTGAGCAGGGTCTTGGGCTTCCCTTCCCACGCCGCCGAGGTCACGACGCGGTGGCTCAAGAGCCGCGACGGCGTCTGGCAGTCTCTTTATCTGGGCATGGGTACACCTACCTTACCCTATCCTCGCTCTCACCCTCTCCCTCTCAGGACACAACTAACACTCCTCACCCACACCTAGATGAAATGCGCCTCATCCGGGAAGACAAATGGTCCGATGACCTATGGGAAATTCAGAAATCCCAAGACACCCATACCAAATCACCGCCCCGCTTCTACTTCTTCTTCGGCAAGAACGACCACTGGGTAGCAGACCACTACCGCGACCAGTTCATCAAGAAGCGCGCCGAAAAAAGCGCCGGGGACGGGAACGGGAACACCACGCGCGTCATCATAGACGAGAGCAAAATCCCGCACGCCTTCTGCATCCGTTAGTCCCCTTCTCCCTCCCTTCTCACTCTCACTCTCAATTCCCCACCTCCCCTCCCTCTTTTCTACTAATCTTACTGATCCCGATGAACAGAACACAGCGAGGCCGTCGCACAAAAGGTCCACGACTGGATAAATGATATGTTCACATAGTATATATACATACGTCACATATAAGACAACGAATAATAATTATTTTTTCCTTGCTGGCCCCAAGCCTTCAGCCAACTCATTCAGTTCGGTCATATTCATCTGCGATCATTATCATATGAGACCGGTCATATAGTAGATTAAGCAACTCTCATTTTGGACTTGCTGTTGTTGTCATGCAAGTTATGTAAGGTTTGTTCATGTTTGAAAGCAGTATCATTACATGAAAACAGTTATGACGAGCCGATGAAGGCTGAATGAATACTAGGGTGCACGAAGCAACATAGTTTACTTGTGCTACTAATAAGACGCCATGGGCCGGTCAAGGGAGGTGACACCGTCTACATCTCCTGTATCAACATGAGGCCATTCGGCTTCCGTCGCAAGGTGGACAGCAATATTTCACAGGACTTGCACCGGATAACTTGCGGTCAGAAGGGTCTGCCCGTTAAATAAACTTGTGAGAAAATGTATCCTACGAATACCAAGAGGCTATGACTGGAGGCATATAAGAATACAGAAACAAGTGCTTCTTCCAAAGCTGTAATCCATCACGCCTCTCCTATCCGAGGCCAGCAAAACGACACGAGATTACACGACAATCATGGCAGCACCAGCAGCCATGGCGACGAGCATATATACACCAACAGCCACATTACCGAGAGTGATGACCGGGCCATAAGACATGGTTCCGGGAGCCGCGCTATCGCTATCCTTGGGGTCTGCACCAGAGCCGCTCCCACCGACATTAGCGGTGGCAGTGGCGGCCTCAGCTACGGCCTCTCGAGCTTTCTCCAAAGCAGCCTCGCAACTATTGAAAGGTTACAGTTAGTCAAACTCGTATGGAGACTTCTTGCTGGATCCATAGGGCAGCCATGGTTACTTACGAAGACGGGACGCTGGGGTTGTCCAGCAGTTTGGCTGAGCCGCCGAAGTCGCAGGCGTCAGTTCGCTTGTCCTGGTTGTGGTAGTAGGCGTCGAGAATGTGACCGAGTTGCTCCTTAGGATTGCACATGCTGTAAGGTCCGTAAACGCCGGCTTCCGTGTCATGTCTAATGCCAGCACAGGCAACCTCGTCCTTCTCACAGATGTAGCCGAATATGTCGCCATATTCCTTCTCCTTAAGATTGTCCGCAGGGCCGCAAGACAAAGACTTGTACATGCAATTGCACAGAGCACTGTCGGGGGTGGGTGGCAGCGTCTTGGCCACTTGCCAGTCATCCGAGACTGGGGGGCACGCGGCAGGAGAGTTGGAGGGCTTGTAGGCGCTCATGGACACGCCAGAAGGCTTAGCCGCGGCGAGCTTGGTCCGGAGGACATCGTAGTTCTTCATGGTCTTAGCCGAATTACCCGTGACCTTGACAAGACCGTAGTCGTTCTCTTCTTGATGGAACATGTAGGCGATGCCACCGCTGAAAACGGGCGTCATCTTGTTCGAGTAGATGGCCTCGGTATCGTCCCAGAGACGGCCCTCGGCACCGCCAGGCGAGTTGCAGCCGTACTCGGCAAAGAAGACGGGGACAGAATAGTTGGAGAAGAACTTGACCTGCACGTCGTAGCCGGACTCGGTGTAGCTGCTCTTTCCACACCACGAGTAGATGTTGTAGCCCCAGAAGTCGATGGCCTCGTCCTGGTCACCACAGTTGAAGTACTGAGCCATGTTAATGCGGATCTCGGCATCGTCGTTGGCGGCGTATCCTACGCCCATCCAGCGGCCACCCTTGGCCATCTTGTCGGCGATGTACTTCTTGGTGTCACGCGTGGCCGCCTTGACGTAGGCAGACGCGGGGGCTATAGCGACAGCGTTAGTCGTCTACTGTACGTACGAGCGGAACTCCTGAGTCTTGGCGGGAGCGCAGGAGAGACCGGACCACTTACTGTTGGTGGCGTTGTTCGTCACTTCGTTGCCAGCGAAGAAGCCGATGACGTTGTCGTAGGAGCCCAAGTTGTCCACGACGGCCTTGTATCGCTCAAACAGCTTGACATTCCAGGCAGGGCTATCTCTGTTGATAGACAAGGCGGGCTCACCCAAGTCAGCAACGACATAGATACCGGCATCCTCGAGCAGTTTCATGCATGCCGAGTGGTCCGAATCGGGGTTGATGGCGTAAGTTCGAATGGTATTGACGCCTAGCTTCTCCAGGATGGGCACATCCCGTTCGCACACTTTCTCGTTGGCAAGAGGGTCGACGTATTTGTTGCTGCCACTCGTGTCACCGCCAGGTCCTGTGCCGGCCTCCTGTTGGTAGGCTACACCCTTGATGAAGAACTGCTCCCCGCTCTTGGTGAAGAACTTGGAACCCTGTGAAGCCGTTAGTGGGCCGCAATCGTGAAGAAACCTGGACGGCCATGCTCATCAAAGCATACCTTCATCACGATGGGCTCCAAGGCGGCCGTGTTGGCTGCCAGTAGCAGCGACGACGCCAGTGCTGCTCGTAAAAACCCCATGATGACGACCTGTAATCGACCCAGTTGCAAGGCAGAAGCACTCTTGAACTATGCAAAACACAAGAGCCACGACAACGAGCTGACTCGATACGACTGTGCTTCTTCTGTAATGATGCCTCTGGGTTGGATAATCTGTTGGAAGTCGATGGACGAGTCTCGATTCTCAAAAAATTGGGGGGATTGTGTGTACGGCGAAGAGTCGAAAGATGGAAAACCAAATAGATAAACAAACGAGTGTCGGTGTGCTTCCTGCCCACGAATGCCGAAAAATGAGTGACGCAGACCAAGCTGGAAAGTAGTAGGAAGCACAACAAGAGTCGAGGAGAGGGAAGGTTGGTCCAGACAAGTTTTAAGAACTTGGAGAAGCGCTACCTACTATCTCTAAGTAGGTACTACATCGCGCCGGGTCCTTCCAAGGATGGTCATGACAGAAAGGAGAAGAAGGGGCTCCATCCAATAGTATGCTGTTGTACAGCAGTACTGTGTGGCCACCAGAGGACAAGGCAAGATTTCAAGACTCGAGTCCATCATTTGACACGCGCTTGCCAGTATGGCATCTTCAAGCTCTGCGCCTGCACACGATTCATGTTACCTTAAGCAGCAATGTGGATACGTACTAGTAGGATGGAAAGGCCGGCCGTTGATCTGTTGTGGGGAGAGCCTGGTGGAGAAGGCATGTTCTTGAGCGCATCATTGGTGACTGCTGTGATGATCATGCACCTTGCTCGGCAAGGTGGAAACTGCCTCACCTTGAAGACGGGTCAGAACGGGTCGCCAAGCGGCTGGATGGGGGCTCCGGCCGGTAATGATTCTCGCCAATGCAGGAACACAATTTCTACTGTATCCCTACCAAGGTTACTACCAATTCGAGAGACGCAGTCACGCAGGAGTGTGAAGTGCCGACTTACTTGTACTAGACTACCTGGTCAGTAGGAGAAGATAGATGGCTTACTCTGAGTCTAACTCTGGCCGAGGTGTAGGTATTCTGCACTGCCAGTACTATGTAGTAACTCACTGCTCGAGTCTTGTCTCCTGACCTTTGAAATTCCTTGTACTGCGATGCCGTGAAGGGTGAGGTGGGTCGATTTTCAGGGGAAGGCCGGCCTGCGTAGATGCTACATAGCATTCTACAAGGGTGCTTTGCAGTGGGGCCGTCCATTTGCCTTTATTATTTAATAATCTCGACCAGAACTCCAGGCTCGGACAGACATGCGAACATTGACTGTTCGTTCAATCTGCACAGCGTACACACAAGGACGTGGAACCACCGAGCATCGTCAAAAGCATATATTTCTCAGTAAATATTTAGGAAAGTGAGGCTACACGATAGAATGTTCCATGTGTACTCCTGGTCGCACAACTTGCACTCCGTACTGCTGTTGTACATCATGTACCAACTGAAGGCTTGACAAGATCATCTGTAGATCTTGGCAGACCTTGGCACAGCTACCATCTTTTCTCCTTACTTGTAATTGCCTCTGTTGCACAGCCACTCCGAGACCCAGAATCTCTGCCAATCCTAACCTCCGAAGACTTGGAGAATTGTCCATCGTTATTCGTCGCTTTGCATGGTGCCAATCTTTTTTTCATGATACTAGCACGGTGTCTCAGGAGACTCCAGAGCCAACGGATAACCAACGAGACAGTGTGCTGTTTCGTTGGTCTGGCCCAGTGGTGGTAGGTAGTATCTATCCACTCTCCATGTGCTTCGCTGTTTGAATGTTCAAATCTGTTTTCCATTCTTCCATTTTTACTTGGTATGGCTTTCATAGCTGTCAAGTCGCGACGTCATCTCAAAATGGAGCATCGGGGCCGCCCCATGACGATTATCACTTGTACCATACGTTATCGCGCGGTAACTTCAAGACCTGAAACAGATGCCATTACTGTGGACCTTCTATGGTAGGCATTGTGGCATCCGATTCAAAGGACCTGGGCTCCTAGGTTACTCGCTGTTGTTACATGCAAGGCGAGCTACGATGGTCATTCACGATACTGTGGACTTTCCAATTTGCGCATCTATGGCATGATACCCAAATGGGCAACCGACTGATATATTTAATCCTAAGCCATCAAATTGGGCAATCTGGGGTAGCATCAAGCTGCGAAAAACACACTGTTCTTACTCCCTATAAAAGTCAGGGGCAGGTGCCAGTGGGGAAAGGCGACCGTTGGAGGTCAGTGGGAAGGAAATAGTGAAAGTGCGTCGCGCGAACATTGCAGAGGGAGGGAAAGAACCAAGGCACGCGAGGGAAGGGGGCACTGTTCCCTCTCACAGCTCCTCCTCTTCAAGTTCTTCGTCGCTGTCCTCCAGAACAAAGGCGGCCGAGCCATTGCTGAACTTGGGCTCCATGTACTCGGGCATGGGAGCAATGGGGTACTGCTTATTCCTGAGCCTCTTCGCTCTCGCCCCAAATGACGACTCCCAGGGCGTCTTCATCGAAGCCGGGATTTCCCACGCGAGGGCCTTATTCCGGAGCCACAAACGGACAAGGTGCCTGGTGGCCGTGGCATCGTCGTGATACGCCTCGCGTGCGTGGAGCACAGCCCAGTTGTTGATGAAGACGAGGTCTCCCTGTCGAGTCGGTAGCAGGACCTGTTGCTCTGCGGCTGTTTGCTGCAGGACCGCCAGCGCTTCCTTCTGCGCCGGCAGCAGGTCGGGGATGCACCCATCCTTGACAGCTGGGTGAGGTCCGATCCGAGCCGGGTCCATTGACACCACGAGGTTCCCGGACTCGAACCCTAGCAGCGGCGCGAGAACAAATGACGAGGCGCCTCTCCGCGAACTGTGTTGTTGTGATCCTGGTGAGCAAGACTGCCGTACCGAAGGATGGAGTGAAGAAGGACGGGCTTGCACTTACACTTGGATGGGCCAGTTATGCTTGGCCAAGGTATGCACGGCCCACGGGTTCGTCTTCATCATGGCGTTGTAAATGGCGGCAGCCGAGGACACAAAGGTACCGCCGCCCCGGGCAGCACAACTGCGAACATGGATGGCGAGGATATCGCTGCCCATGTCGTTATGGAAAGGCTGTTGCGACGTGCGTTAGCAATGAGGGACAGGCGACCAAGGGCATCAGAAAGGTAGGTAGCTACCAGGCTGTTGTTTGTGTGGATTCCATGGCGCTTCTCTCGCGGGACTGTCCACGAGCTGGATTCATACACATGCGCTGGGAGAGATAGTCAACAAGCAGCTCTTTTCACTCTCCAGTGGCAGCAGGCATACTCACTCAACATTGCGCCTTTGGATGTCTGGACGCCTCTCTCGTCACCGATGTAGCTCGCAAGGCCCATGAAGATGATGGCATTGACTTCTGCCGTGTATGCGCTGGGAGTGAGACCACGGACGATATGGATCCCACTGCCCCGGTGCAGGTTGGCCGCGGCACCATCAAGTCGAGGTCCAAGCTGAGGAAGCGGGAATGTTTCTCGGGATACCTCGCTCCCATCCAGCTCGAGGCCTATTCAGATCAATGTAAGTGACTTCCCTCTGGCAAGGCATCCTGTGACCCCATTGTGTGATATGGACATACACAAAAAGTGCTTCAGAGCTTGCTCGACTTCAGTTACATCGTCCGAGCTTAGCTCGAGCGTCTCCGCGTCGAAGGTGACGCCGCCGTTTCCAGCCCAGAGGGTAGGGCCTTCAGCAGTAGAAGGGAATCCAAGAGGAGGCTGAGCTGCCGAATCGAGGCGGCGGGAGGAAGGTACCGGGAGTTCCGGGGCCGCCTGGTCAGTCCAGCCTTGTGAACTGACGACGCTGTCAGTCACGGCGGGGAGAACGTGAGCGGTCATCATATTTTCTGAATGGATAAGTTTTCAGTAGGGCGTCGGTCTTCCTTTGATAAGATCTCTCTCTCTGACTTGGGCTGCTGAGAAAATATGCCAGAATCACCGGGGGAGTAGGCCTCTTCTTATAGAGACGACACAAGGAGTCGGGCAACATAATGCCCTATTCAAATCCCGGCATCTGAAGCTTGACTCAGAGGCGTTCCTTGCAACGTCAGGACCAGACCGCCAGTTGGGTATGTTGGGCTTCTCGGCGTCCCATGTGGTGGAGGGACCCTCCTCACAAGCACGGAAGCGGAGTCGGTAACCATGCCCAGACTCAAGAAGTCCCGCGGAGCCTCTCTGCTGCATCTCTCTCCGCCACTTGGGCCACCAGATCGACGTCACGAGGGCGCGCTAGATGAAGTCTGCAAGGCTCATCTCGGCAAGCGCGTCCTTGGCCACGTGTGTTCGGATAGGGCACCGCGAAAGCCTCGCTGTCTGTTTCAGGAAAGACAGTAGCCGACCTAATGCAAGGTTCTCACAGCGCTTGACCGGCGGAGGCGGGGATGGTATAACAGCATACGCGCCTCCACAGACTTCACATCGGATCGTGGCCATCATACTTCTCCGGGTTCAAACGGCACAGCGGTGTCGAGCAACTGACATCGCACGCTCGAGGACGAATGGGGAGAGGTGCCGATCACCCGTGTCAGGCATACCGACTCGCACGTTTCTCCCATCTCCCCTTCTCATCTCCCGTTTTCTTCCTCCTGAATGATGGCGTTTGGAGATTGCCCTCACGGCCAATGGGTTGAAGAACTGACATGCAGTATCCTCTCCCCTCGAATTTGGCAGACTGCTTTTCAAGCCCCTGGTATGTTGCGATACACCGACTGGTGTGAAACTGCCAAGTACATTGCGCCAAGAGATCGAGCATGCCCGGCCACATTCCTTCAGTGAGCGGGATCTTCCCCGACTCTTGTTCTACAGCCAGTCACAGGCTAGTGAGCCCCTTCGAAAGTCCGAAACAGGACATTCTCAAGAAAAGAAATGTGGCCAGCTTTGGCAGACAGCCTGGCGTAGGTACCAGGTAGGTACAAGGGCCAGGCTAGCTCGATTCACATCGTTGTGCAATGCGACTAGAGGTTTACCAAATACTATTTCGGGGGCCAAGGAAGGGAATCTGGAGCTTATTACAGGGTCCATGGGATCGGGGCGCCTACCTGGCGGGTCTCTGGTAATTACCTATGGGTATAGCCCGATGCAGTTGGTTGGGGGCGGGAACAAAAACCGATATATCATAATTTACATGGTATAGCTGAAATTGGCGGCGTCGGCGGCATTTGCTTTTTCCTTGTCGTTTTATCGCCTCGACACAGAGCCAGCATCTTTGCAAGATAAGCGCACGTCAACATCGCCGAGTACGCGAATACAGATGCAAATACACCCCGAAAGAAGAGGAGGGAGGATGAGGTAGCCACGGGCCCACGACGACCAACAACATCTCTGACATGACTGACTGGGTATGCATGCCATGGACGATTTGGGGAAGGAGGGGGGTGAAAAGTAACAAACAACCAGAGAGCTCGTGAGGGGCGTCCATTTTAATTCGATCGATCTTTTCCGCAGCCAACGAACCCCTCATCTGTCATTTTTATTTGCCATCAGCGCATCATACATGTGATAGCTCCAGCCCAACCCAAGCCCAAAGCCCTCGGAGGCTCGGACCCCTACCCTGGGTGATGTGCTGCTCCATGTGGCTTTTCGATACCTCATCCTCGCCCAATCTGCCCGTACCCACAAGCAAAGGCGGTGGCTTTCTTTCTTTTTTAGAAAAATAAAAACCGGAGCCCTAGTCAGACCGAGAGAGACAAGCCGATTGTTTTCGTACGACGCAGACGGCCCGTTCCATTCACCGGTCGAATCTGGACGAGTGAGACCAAGCCAAACCCTTCCTTCCCTAATTAACCTTCCTTGGCCCAGCTCCGACGCACGGCCTCGCTGCTAGTCACACAGCGGCACAAGGGCGAGCTAAGAGCACTGCCTACATACTTTCTACAGCAGACAATACCTCTGTAACGTTGGATAGACCCGGCTTCGAACTGGGGCATCTCGAAGGGGAGATACACGCGAGAGAGGGAAAGAGGGAAAGAGGGAGAGACACGCACACACATAGGCGCCCGAATCATATAGGCAGAAGAGGTCTGAACGGTCTGCGCTGCACGCACGGATTGTGCCGACCTACGCAGCTCACTCCCCTAATCGGACTTGAACTCCCGCGGGGGGGGGGGGGGGCGCCCCCCCCCCCCCCCCCCCCACCCGACGCCAGGCCCACAACAGACGGCAAGAATC
>MU280831.1:76633-168828 GCA_022385605.1 Xylariaceae sp. FL0594
CCCCATCATATCGGCAGAATCGGTCTGAACTGGCCGCGCGGCCCCCCCGGATTGGGACGACCAACCCTTCTCAATCCCCCAAACCGCACAGACCTCCCTCCACCCCCCCCCCCCCCCCCCCTACCCCTGATCTCATACGTTGCACAAGACACCTGCTGTCGGGGTAGTAGCGGGTAATGGATGTGCTGGCCAGAAAGAGGACGAGGGCGACCGACCCTCTGTCTCTGTCCTCTACCAAGAAGAAGCCGAGGCAGACGTCACTAATATCCGGCCCCTACTCGGAAGAAGCTGAGGGAGAAGTTGCCGCCTTAGCCCAGCCAGGTCCCCTCGTTTCTATACCCATCGGCGTCCCCATCGCCTCCTTTCCTCACCATCATCTTTTGTTCCATCTCGCCACACCAGGTAACGACGATACTTACCAAGTGGCCTTGAACGAAAACAGGTGGATCTCGGCCCTGTCGCCCAACCTGGCCAGTAATTGGGATTATCCAAAACAGCCACAAGACGTGGATGCGACCACGGTGGCGACGGAAACGTTGACAATAACGTCGATAATAGGCCCCGACTTCGCGCCGCAGCCGGCAAGACATCCCGTCCATTCTGGCGCGCAAGTGTCGTTCCCGAACGTCGCCCTCCAGGGAGAAGCAGTGGTGAGCGGAGGCGACGAGGGCTCGGTTGCCAAATCTGACACTGAGAAATGGCATGCGCATAGGCCGGGCCGTCTCTGTGGTCACTGGACAATGTCTTACAACACGGATGCCCACAGCCACAGACACAGCCAATCCCAGCCCGCCGCCTTGGACGAGCACGCGTTCCCGCCGGGAAGCATCGCGGCCTGTTTCGCAGAGGGTTTCACCCACCCAGGCTTTGGTGTCGCCAGCGACATCGGCTTCGAACCCCCGGTTCCGAACTATCATGAACACTATGGACATGCGTCCAGCCCGGACGCTGAATCTTTTCTTTCTCAGACTGAACTACGCTACCAGGCCCATCAAGGCTTGTGGTATCCGGGGCCCGCGCTCGCCCCTGCGGATGCGGTTCACCACTCGTCCCCGATTTTCCCCTCCCACATCGATCATCTCGGACTTGTCGGGAGTTACGAGGCGTCCAGCGCCGGTAATACCAGCCTGGGCAGTATAGGACCTTCAGGTCACCAGCCCTCACCGGCTCGTACTGAGTCACAGTTACAGAGCACTCGACCTCGCCGGTCGCGTGGTCAGATGCAGCCGCTGGAGCGCGAAGAGACGAGCAAGACGCGCAAGCGGAAGGCATGTATCCGATGCCGGATGCAAAAGATCCGAGTAGGTATCCTCCCTCAACAGTAGGTGCAGGCGAACAGCAGCATGCAACTGCGATTGTCGTATGCCACTCTCGACGTGGTGGAGGCTGACGAGTCGCAAACAGTGTATTGCCGATCCTTACCAGCCCGACACGGAATGCTGTGTGTCGTGTCGGAAGGTGTTGGTGCTTGAGACGAAGAAGGTGATTCACCGGATCCCATGCCTTCGATGGAACCTCAACGACGTGGTCCTTTTCCGCGTCGGCGGCCTGGGATTCACCAAGCGATGGGCAGGCGTATGCGTCGAGGACATTGAGGCGCGTGACTGGGTTGACGATCGCATCATCACCATTAAGATCCGCGTCTCGAAGCTGCCATGCGAACCCATGGAGGTCAGAGTTCGGCGGTTCAGGCCCAACAGCACCGATGTCCAATTCCGCTTCGAAAGAGACCAGGAGACTTCCGAGCCGGTCGTCATTACCATTCCAGCCTACGCGCTGGCGGATGTGAACTACACGTCGAGCCAATACCAGCGCTATGTAAGCGAGAACGCCGAGAAGTCCATCCAACAATTGGCCACGGACCTGACGGTGCCTACGCTCGTGCGGGATACGTTTAATGCAGCGTAAACAGTGACCCTACCTTCGCTTCTCTCTCTTTCCCTCGAATTATAGAGAGCTAACACTGCCGCCCCTCTTCCAGTCTCGAGCATGCTCGCAAGGTCTCAAGCGAGTCCTTCACGAAAGAGAAGGTGAACGCTGCCAGGCTTTTCCGCAACTACTTCCGGTTCTGGGTCGCCGCGAGTAAGCAAGCGCCCTCACAGAGAGCTAAGCTAGGTGGTGGGCCAGCTGACGCAGGACAGGATTCACTCTCGGATCGGCCTACGTTGTAGACGGGTCCGAATATCTAGAAGAGACAGCCCCAGGGCTTTCACAAAGCGGGAAGCAGTTCGTCTCTAGAATGATAACGGCCCAGTTCGACTCGATCGGGAACAAGTACGTGCTTCCCAAGTACAAGAAGGAGGTGCTAGACGACCTGTGGGCCACGATGCAGAAGAAGTCTCAGGAGACTTTCTTCACCTTCTACCTTATGGTATTCATGATGCTTCACGAAGTCGCGGTGGCGTGCCAGGACCGGCGGAGACGAGCGAAAGAGCAAGGGCTGACAGTAAGTTGAGACAACCTGTAGTCAAAGGGGCAAGAGGGAGAGAGGAGAATCGGACTCACTAATGCGGTTTTCAACAGACATATTACGATCTCGAAGAGGCCACGGCCCAGATCAAGCACGCGGCCGACAACATCCTCGGCCACTGGCACTACTACAGGGGCGATCTGGATCTCCTCAACATGAACGCCAGCGACATCGAGAAGGCGTTTGGCGATCAGCAGCCGGGCTTGGTCCATCTGTTGATGGCTACTTGTCAAGAGTACAAACTTAGGAGTAAGCCTTTTCTTCTTTCCTGCTGGGTCCCCCTTGATGAAGTGACCGAGTTCTGTTTGTTTGTCTGTCTGGACTGATAATAACACACGTGATGGCGTTGTAGAGAAGAAAGCGCACGATAACATAGACTGGGAGGAGGACCCCCTCAACCTTGTATTACAAATGTTAATGCCGAAGTGGCATCCCATGCAATTTCAAACAACTGGCGGTGAGTCAGGAGGTAAGTAGTACGAATGATGGGAGAGGATGGGATGCCCCCCATTTATCTTTGTATTGGTGAGTCGATGGAAGATGGGGAAGGGCATGAGAGGAATAACTTATAAGAGAGCAAGCGGATGCGAAGGGCGTTTCCAGACAGAAGATGATGCCGAACTTTGCTGTTATTAGTCTTCTGCAATATAGGTCTGAGTTTCTACGCAAATGCCAGGTTTTGTTGTTTATGGTACCAACCAGCGGAATGATATTTATACATTCATAATCTTGAAAGCTAACTGGAGAATGTCCTTGATGTTCTCGCTGAAGATGGCAGCTTGAAAAGGGCGTTGAGACAAAATGTCCCTTCCCTTCTTGTATGGAAATTGAACAGAATCCAGAAGAGTGGGACAACGCCTATTGTACCTTCCAAGTTAAGTGGAGCTACAGGAGGTACCTCCTCACGCTGGCCCAACATGTTACATACAGCAGTAGGTACTGCTGTACAAAGTCGCCAGATTGCCTCAAGCGCAACAATCCATTCATCCAATGGCCACGTATTGGACAATCAATCCATTCCCACATCAAAGTGTCTACCACAAGTTCACCAGTCTTTCTGACCTCTTTTTGTTCTTCTTCTACTTTTCTGGGCATTGCACATAGATATCAGGTACATACTAGTATCAATTCTCTTATACAACAATTGAAAAAGACGAAAGCGAAACGAGCTGTTGTCGACAGACCATACTACCATAAAAGATGGCCGACATAGAAGAGACATTCACACAATACCCCCTCACCATCACGGTCGAGACACACATGCACCAGGACCTGAAGACGAAGAAGAAGACGCCCGTACAAGTCCCCACCGTCGTCCTTCCTTCCTCGACCTCTTCCTCCTCCTCAAAAGCAGCGTTACGAAACGAGCTCGAGGCGCTCAACGCGCTGCACAGGGACCTGGTGCTCTCGGACCCGGAGAACCCGTCTCCGACGTTCCCGCCTTCGCTGCCGATGGACCCCAAGCGGAGCGCGCTGCTCGAGAACTGGCTGGAGATCGGGTCCGTGGAGCAGCACAAGAAGGGCAACCCGGCGGGCGCCATCAACGCGTACAAGCTCGGCTTGAAGCTCGAGTTCGACCGGCCGGCCTGGGACTGGCACGACCGCGTCCGGGACGAGTGCTCCGTGCTCGCGTTCCGGCTCGCGGACGCGCACGCCGCGCTCCGCGAGTGGCGCGTCGCCAAGACCTGGGCCGAGACCGCCCTCGATATCGAGACGGGCACCGAGATGAAGATCCTCAGCCAGAAACCGTCGAACCCGTTCGAGGCCGAGCAGATGCGGGCCGCGGTCGAGAGGGTCAGGGGTAAAAAGGAAAGCTTGTTTGGTCTGTATAGTCGTATCATGGAAAAGTTGGAAGAGGAGGGTAAGGAGGGGGAGGGGGACGCATGAGGAATAATACATAACCCAGTGCGGTTTCGATGATGGACTTGCGTCTTGCTGTTCGTCTGAAATGTTGACGAGGACATCAAGAAGGGCAAGAAGAAAAAGAAGAAGAAGAGTGGCGGAGCGTCTTAGTCTTGTCTGTTGTTGCTGAGCGAGTACCTACCCTACCTGGCCCTTCCTTTCTGCATATATGGGCTGACGAGCATGGGGTGGTGGTAGACGGAGGTGATGGTTGTCATGACCATGTTTAAAAAATCCCTCCATGTTGGCGTTTTTGGCGTTCCTTCGTTTTGTCGGGATGCGATTAGATCTCAGAAGGATGGACGCATTGTGGTCCAGCATACACTGTCAGAGATACCTACATAAGTACCTTGCCATGAAGCGGTTACACGAGGAGGATAAACCAGATAAACCAGCATAGGTATGAATGGGTAAATAGCGAGTGGCACGGCTTGGGGGAAACCCCCTTGGAAAGCAATATAGCAACAATCTCACTTCTCCTGTGAAACTCATTGCAGAGTCGTCGGACGCGATAGGTAGATCAAAATCATAGATACTTCGCTAAGTTGCTGTTCTATCTGAAATTCTGAATGCATGCCTCAGATGACGCTCATTCCTCCCCTTGCTCCGACCAGCCGACCGACTATCTTAACCCTGGGTTAATGGTATACAGGACATGACATTGGATGAAAAAAACAAAACGAAGAAAAAAGGAATCGAGAGATATTAAAAAGAAAAGCGACTAAAAGCAAAAAAGAGATGCCTGCCTGCCTGCTTGCTTGCTTGCTTGCTTCAACTCAACGCCGTTGCAGCACCAGTACGTTTGTCTCCCTCGCAGAGACAAACAGTAGTGCATATCCCCATCGGCCTGTGCCTACAGGCAAGTATATGGGTACCTGGAATCCCCTTGTTCATGGGTTGCAGGGAACGGCAATGTAGGTAGCCGATGCATATGCAGCCTCTCCTCCTCGCATAGACTGGTCGCAAGCCAGGCAGCTGACCAAATCCGGTGCTGGCACTTTTCTGAATCCAAACGGATTTTCTAAAGGGAATATGAAAGCAGCTCCCACCGCGATGCTCTTGATTTCCATCTGGCTTTCATCCTGTCTTTCTTTGTTTCTTTCTTTTTTTCTTTCTTGCAGCTTCCTGGGTGGTGGTTGGGGATAGATCTCGGCGCATGCGCAGCCCATCCCACTTTGCAACCTCATTCCGGGTGTTTCTTTTATTTGTTCGTTTTCTTACAACGCCTCCTTCTCCTTCTCGCTGATGAAGCTCTGCTTGCGCGGGCGCATGACGGCGTCCTGGCCCGTCATGCGGCGGTCGAGGGCGCGGTCGAGCTTGGCGCCGAGGGCGAGCTTGCTGAGGTAGGCCGTCTTCTCCTCGGACAGGAGGACGCGCTGCTTGGCGAGCGCCTTGTTCTCCATGCGCGCGAGCTTAGACTCGATGTTGCGGATCACGACGGCGGCAGAGTCGTTGAGCGATGGCGCGGCCGTGCTGTACGTGCTCAGCCGGAGGGAGGCGCGGGGGGAGACGAGCTGTTGTTTTTTTTTGGGTAGGTGTTAGTTACAGTACTTCTTCTTCTATTGTAAGGCCTGCCCTTCTGTCTGATCAGGGAGTGGAGAGGTTGAAGGGACGGATAAGACATTTGAGTCAGATGGTGGCCACGAGAGTTGCGTTTCTGTGAATTGAGATGATCTGCTTCGATCTTCTCCAAGGACTAATATGCACTGGTGATGACTACGACGTAGACCAAAGATACAAAGCAGGACAATGCGACGACATGGTTGCCAGCCAGTACGCGCCTTGGTTGCGCTGCTTGGGCTCGACAGCCGGACCGAAGCGTCTGCACAGTAAAAAGGAAACCGAAGCATAACTTACCGAAGGTGCCATGATGGGACGGGAAGAATCTAGTGAAGTAGGCATCTTTGTGCAGTAGGTGCGGAATCAAGTCCCTTTTTCCTTTTCTCTTCCTTGTCTTTTCTTGGTAGGCAAGACAAGGAATGCTTGTCAAAATTAGGGTACCTCTGTTCACAAGAGGAAAAGCCCCTCGACGTATAAGAAAAAATGTTTCAGATTTCTTTGAGAGGATTCGATCTGCTGGTTGATAATGGACGCACAAGGTTAACCTAGACAATAGATATTAAAGTGTGGTGGTCGGTGTCGGTAGGTCAAGGTTAGGTGGTTTGACGTTGACAGGGAGAAAGACGGGGAGAGGAGCTGATAGCGTGATTGTGGTGGTTCAGGTTTGCCCCTTGTAGCGGTAGCAAGCCCTTCCTCCTGCAGGGCGATCTGCTTGGGCTGGGGTTTGAGCGCTGTACCGAAGTTTCCTCTTACAGTCGAGGCAAGGTCTAATCTAGGCTAGCCCCCCTTGCCTTATGAGGTGCGCATGTACAGCATCCATACCTCTCTGCCCCTTACTGGGTGTGCTAACCTTAAGAGGAGCCAACAGGTACTAAGGTTACCTCCTTACAACTGTAGGACTGTCTTACATCCCTATTGTAGGAGAGAGATTTCGGATACCAATCGCATCTCTGATTCTTACTCAAATCTCTGCCCTCGACTCACTGAGGAATGAAAGGGAGAGCTAGCCCCAGAAGGGACAGAATTTGAAACGATATGGGCCATTGCGCCCGCCGCCAAGTGCCAACTGCCCACGGGGCTGAAGTTTGAATTCTGCACAAGAGACCGGGCGAGGGACTTGGCAGTGCATAAGGTGGGGGACACGCTAGTCTGTCTTGGTGTTAGCGGTTTGGAGCACATGGCAACTTGAACTTTTCCCAATGCCCAGACTGGCAGAAGAACATGCCATACAGAAAACTCGTGTCAGAGAAATGAGTGGGTGGGTAAGAAGAAGGTAGCATTTGGACTTTCCTCAGCGTCGCTACGGTAGTATCGAAAGGTGCTGCAGGAGAGCTACAAAAGTCCAGCACAGAAATCCGCAAGGGCAACGTCTCTTGTTGTTGCTCCGTTGCCATGGGCAGCTCGGATAAGGCTCATGCTTCTCTCTGTATCTTGGATGGTACCTACCACCTTCCCGACTGTCGATATAATGCATGAGTACTATTTGGGAGCGCCTCGCTCGACAACTCCATGATGACGGATGCTACTATCTGCTTGCCGGCCGTTGTTGATATGTAATGAAGACCATGTAAAGGCGCAATCAAGGTCCATGGATTGGCAGAGTCAGACGTTGATGGCCTAGACTACATACATATTCAGCTCCGTACAGACAACTATGCAGTCATCATCCTGCCAGCGCCAACTACCAGTAGCTGGATGCAACTGCAATGATGACATTCGGATTTGCCTAACCTCCTCTGTCGATAGTATGCTGTACAGTCTCTGGGACATGAATTTTAACTTACAAGTTGTACCTAGCTGACAGAGCAATACACTAAAGATTGGTGAAACAACAGGCGTGGTTAATTTGTATTGTATGGACGCCAGCACGTGGCACTGTCGTGCTGACGTCGATCTCCAAGACCGCACCGTATATGAGATCTGTTGGTATGTACATCGCCTAGTCTAGGGAAATGAATGCATCACACTGTCCTGTACGTAATCCTTAATTTGAATCCTTCTCAAGAGTCAAAATTCAAGACCAAATCGCCCTGTGGCTTGTGCAGAATATTCTGTACTGTCCTTCGCAAACCTAACCCCTTTAAGGTCAAGGTACAAGTAAACATGCTCTCTCCCAGGGACGGGAGCTACAGGGCATGACATCATGCACTCAACTGAAATCATGTTCGCGCTCACCGTTCTTGCCTCGCGTTCTTGCCTCGCGCGTTCACAATACGGTTTCTCCAAATTATCTGCTGCAACTACCCGTTGATTCTGTCCATCACTCAAGCCACTGTCGTTGCATTTTCCACCGCTTGTATGACTATATGTTAGATGTAAAATATACACCGACTCACCGAGACACATGCCTCCGGCAATGGCTCGCACAAGCCACAACGCCCCATCAACGATTCAAGCCCCTTACCCCGCTTCGGACATGGCCATGTTCAAGCCCCAGTCGACTACCTTGTCTAGACTAATGTTTCGGACTTTTGGTAAGCCCAACACGTAATAATAAGCCCCTGAGTCCCGACCCCTACCTAGCATCTCATTAGTAATTACATACACGTTACTTGTACTTACCGTAGTCCCGGAATCGATAAGGGATGTAGGTATGTAGCATGTACGACGTCGAACGTCGACCGTCTACCGATGGGGATGCCTCACGCGGGCGACTACGATCGCTCAAGGCTCGCGATCAGCACGGTCGGTCTGTCTACCGTCTATCAACGATGGTCATTGGTGGTGGGCGGCTCTTGCCACCATAAGCCAAGTCGGACAACTCGCCCTGTCCAGTTCGCTGACATTGGACAACGGTGCTGGAAGTCTCTGTCTCACGTCACCCGAGGGCAGACGGCACGATGGGAAGGAAGGTGCACACTTATATTATTACTATGCCTGGAGTTTCCCAAGGTCATAGTGGCCCTTTGACTAATTCGTCAGGAATCAATAAACACACTCTCTATCCAGATACGTCCGTCCGTCCAATCCTCCAAGTCTCAACTCGACGGAGACATATATATGTCCGAGCCCAAGTGCCAGTGCTCTCCATGCCCCCTCCTCTCACTGTGCAGACTGGCCTGCGGGGGCCCTGCCGGCCAGTCCTCCTCGGCCTCGGAAATCGTGCGTCGAACTGCGCGAGGCACGAGATCTCGTGTGCGGCCCTGACGATGAGGACGGGCCCGCGACAGCTTCTGCTTGGTACTATTGCGCCCCTGAGACGGGCCCGTAGCTCTGATCATAGGGGGGCGCGGAGCTCTGATAATAGCCCTGCGTGGGATATTGACCATAACCCTGACCGGCGGACCCTGCGCTGCCGTCGCCGTCGTAGGGAGGGGGTTGCTCTTGGTTCGGTGGGTTCGGTGGGTTCTCCGGATCTGTGCGATGGAAAGAGAAGGGGAAGAGTCAGCAGGAGCTCGCGAGGTAGGTCGTCAGGATAGACTTGAGACATGTCTTGTCCGTGGGGTCAACTTACCGTAGGGCACGCATGTCTCGCAGCACATGTGCCCGCATGACAGTGATACCCACCCCCAGACTTTGTTATTCCAATCATAGTTCCACTGCCACGTCGGGGAGGTGCACCAGCCGGTGGTCTGCGGGCCGTTCCCACACTGGCAGCAGACCCAGATACCCCCGAGTTCCCGGAAGTGGCAGTGTACCAGATTACAGTCGCCCGAGGCCTCGGCCGGGTTCAAGTAGTTGACGTTCCTGCACGGGCCCAAGTTCCTACCCGTCTGCACGTCGAAAGGGGCGTTCGGGCAGAACCAAAAAGTATTCACCGTGTGTTTGCACGGGAAGACCTGGGGGTGTGCGTTGCACATGCTGGGCGATTTGGCCTTCTTTCTCTTCTCTTCAGGGGATGGACCGTTTGAGAATAAATGACGATGTCGATGTCAACGTCGATGTCGATGCGATGACAAGGCTCAGAGGCGACGGACTATGGCTGTGATGTCTCGAAACTGCTCTCCCTCTCTCCGTGAGAACTTGAGGGTCTTTATATTCGTATTTTGGACATTGTTTATTGTTGTCAACGTCGGTGCGCCCCCTTCCAGGATTCTGTCATTCCGGTGTGTTCCCTCGGACTGGCAGCGTGAACCGCGGTGGTTCCTCGAGTCCTTGGCTAATGTTATTTTTTTCTTCTTCTCTTTTCTGATGCGAGACTCCCCCAGGTTAGCCACTCCGCTGTCAGGCGCTGCTCACACTCGCAGCCCATCTCCGTGCCCTGATCCCTGTCAAGCCTCGCAAGGTGAGGGAGGTCCTAATGTCTCACTTCAGATGCTAAGCTAGGGGGGAAATACTAAACAAAAGCCGAGTGGCATCAGCGCGGGAGCACGTGCCAGTTGGCCTCGAAGGGTAATATCCGCTTCATTCCGTTGCAAGATGACACCTTCTTTCTTTCCTTCCCTTTCCTTTCCTTCCTCGACTGGATCATGCCCCGAAGCGGCGCAGCTCTCTCGCGCGGACGATTCGCCATCTTGTCTCTTCGCTTATCTCCAATAAACAAACCGGAGATCGGGAGTGGTACCGGGTGGTGATCAGGTACCAGGCCGCTGGGGCTGCTGCAAGGATTGGTGCTACGTTCCATCAGGGCAATACAGCATACAAGCAGCAAGTACGTACACATTTGCATGGGGCTTATGTTGTTTGGAATTTGTTTATCTCTTGGGGTCCTATTCAGCGAGCTCTCTCTCTCTCTCTCTCTACCCTAGTCAGTCTACTGGTTCCAAGCATCCCTGCCCCTGACCCTGACCTCAGCTCTCGGCGCCATCTGGGACCCTCCACCCCCCCTTCTTCAGATGATCATCAAAAACTAACACCTTCTTAATGCTGCAGAAACCTCCCTTGTTGTTTTTCTTTTCTTTTTCCTTTTCTTCCCTCTTCTTCTTCGTCCTATGTATGATCTATCGTTTTCTTGGTCTGCTCTAGCCTCGGCTATGCACCACCACCGCGGGTTACGGGATATGGATCTGACAAGGTGACGAAATCACACAACAAAACAACAATCCAGGGTGCCGGGTCCGCGGAGAAGGTGGAGTTTTGCTGTTTTTCTTGTTTTTATTTATTTATTTATTAATAGTACCTACTACTACGTACACATTGGACTTGCGTGTGGTACATGGAGAACATGACCGCCTCATCTTTCTACCCGTACCTCTTACATACAATAATACGTTATCATACCTAACCTAACCGACTGTATTATCTTCTTCCTCACCCTCGTCACGCCTCCAAGCCCCGTTCGGGCTGTCTTTGTCGTATTATGCACAATATCCTTGTGTGTGTGCGATGCCGGGACCCCCCCCCTCCCCCCCCCGGTCCACACTCCATCTATCTATCTAACCATATACATACATACATACATACATACATACATACACACATACACACATACGCACAGCTGTGTTGTACAGCGATCCCCACCGTCTCAAGCCTCCACGCACATCCCATCCCCTCCCATCCCATGCAGGAGCGGAGAATTTTAGGGTACCGTCCCCGCGGGAATTGCAAGGGAAAAAAACAAGTTCACTAGTGTTGCATTGCGTGTAGTTGCATGTACCAAAGGTTTATATAAAATTCCTTTGCGCCTCTCAATGTTACCGTGTACTAACTTATACGATGCCGAGGAGGGCCTTTGGAAAGCTTACGTTGGCTGTAGCCTGTAACCTAACCTTAGGGAACTTTTTTCGGCCCCCAACCAAAAAATGCTCGATCTTGGTAGTGAAGATCCAGATCCAGATCTAGGGCTGGTATGCCACCCCCCCCCCCCCCTTGCATGTAATCAACATCAACCTTGTCTTCTCACTCGTCGCCTCATCCTCCATCATCTTCTCCCTCGTACTTGTATCGTAGAGGGGGGTATGGATGTATGGATGTATGTATTTGTATGTAAAAAGTCCCAACCTATCCCCATTCTGCATTCCTTGCCTAAGTACTTACTCTCATACTCTTCTGGTCACTTTGTGCAGTGCAGTGCACTTTACCTTGTTTGTAGCTGTTACTTTACAGTCCTAATTACTTAAACCTATTCTAGGTAGACAATCCAACCCAGTCCAGCCAATCATGTCTTCATCGCAAGAAGGTCCGAAGAGGAGGTCAACCCAAATCATGTCTCCATTCGCGCCAATGGGTAAAAGGAAATCTTCTTCTTATTACAACTTGAACTCCTATCCATCCATTCACTGTCTATCAAGCCACAAAAACACACTCACACTCAACACTCAACTCCTTGCATTTTTGCAGCCCCAGCCTTGGAACCAGCCTGCCCTGCACGTAGTGTAGATAGTCCAAGTCCAACCATATCTAGTCCCAAAACATGCCAAAACTCCCAAAACTCCCACACCTCCGAAGTTGGAAAAATAAGAGTTCACCCCTTGAAGGTTAACTACTTAAGTAGGATTGACAGCGGCATAGTAGTAGTACACGTTCTCCCTCGAGGCCTCGCACGTGTTGCAGCAGATATGGTCGCACCGGAACTGCTGCCCGTCGATGAGCATGACGCACGCGCAGCGGCCTATAAAGTGACAGAATGTTAGCCAGTGTTTTTCAAATCAAAACGACAAGCACGCTGGAGTGTCTTCTTTTTCACGTTAAGCTTAACAAACCCCCCAAATACCTTCCCTTTCTCCCCATCTTACAAGTTGAATATGGAAGCGGAAGTAGAAGTGGAAGTGGAAGTGTGGCGCTCGCTTCTGGGTATGCATGAGAAAGGAGAGGAAAGATGTCCAAATCGAAGACGCTTGAACCACACCGTCAACAACCAAACAACAAAGTACACAACCAACACTCAATGAAGTCAAAACAAACCAAACAACAACTTGCTCTTGCTCTCCCCTTCTTCCCCAGCACTACTCCCTGCTCACACTCTTCCCCTTCGTCCCCCCACTAAGCATTCCCTCCCTCCTCCTCTCGCCTCCCTCTCCCCTCCAGAAACAACAAAAACGGTAAAAGAAAAGGAAAAAGAAGAAAGTAAACTCACCCCGTTCATTCCACTCCTTGCCGCACCAGCAGCAATTCCAGAACCCGCCTTTGGACTCGAACGGGCAGTCCGGCCCCAGCGGACAAGCCACCACCACATCCTCTTCGGGCGGAGGCCACGGGACCGACGTCCGGACCATCATCTCGCACGGCATCAGCACTTCTTTCCCTGTCTCGGAAGACAGATCGGGTGCTGCGTAGTAGGCGTCGGCGCAGTATAGCATCTTGGTCACCACGTGTTCGCATCGAAGCGTGTATGACGTCTCGGTGCACATTTTTGTTTTTTTTCTTGTTGTTTATTGTTTATCTTCTTGGACGGGATGGTATAGGGCCGCCGTCCACTGGCCAGGCTTTCGAAAGAGCCGTTGTGTTTGTTATTTGTATCGTCGCTATTGACCTTGGAGTCGCGATCATGGAATGGGAATCTGTAATACAGATGCGTATCATGTGTCTCTCTCTGGCAGTCCGTCTGTGTGTCTTGAATCTGTCTATGTAGAATAGCGTGTTGGTCAGGATATAACAACAATATGAACTGATTAAAGTCGATGCCTGACGAGAAGAGGATTTTAAGCCAAAGTGAAGCCTAATAGCAGTCGCAACTTGACCAATATTGAATCAAGGGCAGGACTAAGAGACAATACTCTCAACCAACTTTATCCAACTTGTAGTTATCTCAAACATCCCTCTTTCCCTCCTCCTTCGAAGATAAGGCGGACCTCTCCTTTTATATTCTAATTTGTTAATATTAAACCACCTCCATCGTGGAAAAGATCTTAACCGATATACCCGGAGTCGAGAAAACGATACTATCGGCTTGCCTCCTCCCACATGATCTTTTGTTTATCTGCCTCACGAAATCATCCAAATCCCTCAGCCTCCAATTCCGTACTCCGTCGAGAGCGCATCTTCGTCAGCACCGCCGGGCCAATGTCGTTGCGCCAAAGCCCTTGGCCCTATGTGTATCAAGACGCATTTCCCCTGCCCATGATCAAGGTAAACCGCCACGGCCACGGCGATCTTGAAAAAGTTGACGAGGGCACGCCTCACTTTTCCCCCCTTTCCTACCTATACTATGGATGATGCTTGCATTAATAAAAGTCCCGACAGGCAAGGCTTCATATTTATTCACCACGTGATAGGTAGTCCGTCACGCCGGGTTGTGCATATGCTGGTGAGAAACTCCCGGATCAGTGACAGGGCCGGAATTTTCAGATGGACGGTCTCGGCACGCAGCCTCCTGGATTTTTTATTGTGTATTTTAATGAGAAGTGCAAGGTCGGCCCTCGTATAATAATTCGGAACAAAAAACATTCCATCAACAGAGAAGGGAGCGCGGAAGTTAAGCGAACAACAAATCAGAAATGGTTGAGGAAGGGATATGAATTCCAAAGTCATGCAACAACAAAAGAAATAGACCGAGACTCTGCAAAGCATTTTCTCGTCCGAACCGGTCAACGGCATAAACCTCCATCATGCAAGATGATTCTTGATCCCGGTCTCGGGCAAGCCCCTCCAGCAGTGCTTCAAAAATACAGGCCGGGACCGAAAAACAACAGAACTTTGTGTGAGTGAGTGACAAGGACGAAATAATTGCCACGCGCCTCAAGTTTCCATCCCAATGTAAACAATGCAGCTGCTTCTCGTGATTCAAAACAATCCCAAAGCACCATCCCGTGTGGTGACCCAACCCCATGCGCCGAAATTGAAAACCAGGCTTTACCAAAAAAAAGCAGATGAAACAGTCAAGAAAAGCCCAAGAACACCCTCCAAAAAAAGAAAAGAAAAAAGACAGGGGGATTGACGGGAGAACGTGGAAGATCGCAGATCGATCTAGCCTCAACGAGTCACCGTCGCTCCCAAGAAGCCCTCGCGTCCATCATCTCCCACCTTCTTTGTTTAGTCTCCGAGCAAGGCCATAGGTTATTCCCTTACTTGGAGCCTGGGAGCCAGTCGAATCAGGAGAGGGCAGCGTGGAAGGGATGCTTGTCTGACCTTGACCGGCCGCGTGACCCGGCTCACCGACCAACGGACCAACTGGCTGCTGAGGCACCGAAACCCACACCCACCCTGACACACTTTCAACAACGCCGACGGTGACACTGCTTACCAAACCTTGACGCCACCATAAAGTGTGTGTGTGTGTGTGGGTGAGTGTGTGTGTCTTTCAGCGTACGCGGCCTCGGTGATCCAGCTCTGGCTTCTCTAGACGTCCATCCGACACTCCTTACAGACGGTGTGGTCGCATAGCGCGTCAGGGATCTTCTTCTGCGGACACATGCACCAGCGGAAAGTATTTCCGCCGCCTCCACAGCGACAGCATATCCACCGCCCGTTCAGCTCCTCCAGTCTGCACCCGCCCGTGGCGCAGTGCTGCGACCATAGGCAGCCACCCGACGCGCACGGGTTCGTATAGTCCAGCTCGAGCCCCAGCGAAGGGTCAAAGCCAGAGTCCGGCGCACTGGTCAGCGAGTTACAGGGCCGCTTGACCAGTTCCTCCTGTCGGTGCGTGTGTGGGCGGCGCTGTTGCTGCTGACTGTAGTTGGTATTGTTATTATAGTCATGGCCCTGTGAGCCGCCACCGCCCAGGTAGTTCTGGCTGTCCCAGTTGAAGTTGTAGTTGGCGTTTCCGTTTCCGTTTCCGTTGCCGTTGCCGTTGCCGTAGTCGTAGAACTGGGAGTGAGAGGAAGACGAAGACGAGGAAGCATCGGCGTAGTAGTTCTGGCCGCCAGAACGATGAGGGTGCGATACAGGCGAACTCAGAGGGTTTGTCTCGCTCGCCAACTCCAGCGTCGCGTTCGGACAGAACGAATACTGCACCGAGTATTCCACACCCCGCGCACAGGGCGCCACGTGGTGGTAGTGGAGGTAGTAGTACGTACACATTGTTCCTCCGATCACTTCGTCGTTCTCTGTCGTTCCACTATCGTTCCGTCTAATAATCTCCCCGCTATCCTCGAGTGCAAGTGCCCGTATTATACCAGAACTTCAGGCTCTCTCTTTCCAAGTGTTGGGCCGCGTATATCTCGCTTTTTCTATATCTCTTTTCGAAATATCGGCAATATGATAAACTAAGCATAGGGAGTTGGCGAGAGGGGGGCAGTTTATTCGTGTGCGCATGAACAGGAAGTGAGCCGGGTTCACTCGTTGGACTTTCGATGTTGGCGCAGCCCCTTTAAGTGCACTTTCGGCCTTTTGTCCTCTTCCCATCGGCTTCGTGGACGGTCAAGAATTCCTTCGGCCGAGAACAGAACTTGGGATTGTGATCGACCCGGCACGGCAGTGCAAGCGACAGGGTTGTGGCCAGTGAGACTTTGAGTGCAGGTGCAGCTTCGGCGTCGAGGCGGAGGGGGGTGACGACAGTCTGTTGGCTATATTCGTTTTCCTGCCTAACACCAACAAATTGGGCAGAGTCATTCCAGAGCCCGGGTTTGGGAAAGGTCGAGTCAAATCAAGTGTCGAAGCTGGTCTCGAATGCTGGTGCTCTGGTTGCGATTCGATACCGACACGGTGGCATACTTATATTATGAAACCCGGACAAGGGTCAGGGCAGGCAGACAAACACGTAGACAAACACACAGGTCGACACGCCGGTTGAAACGCAGGGCTGGGTCTCGGTCCATTGTTTTCTTGTCGCCAACGCCCGGCCAAACAGATGGCAGAGTCGCATTATCACTGCAATGTCACTCTCCTCCGAATCGCTGGAAGTCGCCTTGCCCGTGGCAGATTCACGACAAGGCTCTGACCGCTTGCCGCCTACCTACCGGACCGAAGTGAATCCATGGATGTCCTAGGCGAAAGTCCGATGTCCTGCATGGTCCCTGTATCTCGACATCTGTTGGTCCGACCGTGGGCTCTGGTGGTGGTTAGTGGAAGAAAGAGGCTACTCATAGGCACTTGGGTACGCTTGGGACTCTGCACGCGTACTTCTTCACGGCCGTTGCTGGAGCTCTGAGGGCATGGCAGACACGTGGCGGCGTTTCCTTCCATGGCAAATCGATATGCTGTTGATGGGCTTTTCCCGAGGCAGGATGTCCCGTTGTTTTGGCAAAGAGGGCCTTGTCCCACAACTCCTAAGACATGAACTGAGACATCGGAAGGTTTGGCAATAGGGAAGTGCCATGTTATGAGGGGGGTAGTAACTATCTTATCTTTAACTTGGACTGAGGGAAGGCACACCATGTGCCCTATTGCCTAGTAGGTACCTGCCCAGGTCACGATATTACTACAGCCCAGGAAGGCGGCTTTCAAGAGATCATGCCATTTCCTTCCTTCTCAATTGTTGTTCAACCCAACTCAAGAGCGCCTTCTCTTCGCCTGGGTTTGGGTTTCCATGCGAGAGCTTTACATACTTGGTCAAGAGCATGAAACAACAAAGACCGAAAAGAAGCTGTCAGTACAAAAGGTACCTAACCTTACCTCTCAACAGCAGTGGAAGGGATGTTGCAGTTTCCCTCCCGAGTGTGAGCTTGTGACTGGTGTTACCGTTCCACTCGAAATAAGCATAACGGGAGCTGAGTAACAAGAGATGCCCACAACAGAGTGTTGAGCCTCTGATCGAACCTCTCCGTCCGATGGAAGCATCTATATCTTCGTTCCTCGTAGATGCTTCTGGTTGGACAGTTTCGCCCGTGCACAGGACTCTCAAGTGTGCCTTATTCCTCAGGGACTGTATCCCGTTGGACTAGTGCACAACGGTAAGTGTCTTGCGTTACCTCCTGGCTAGGGCACTGCGAGACACGCTAACCAGTATCCCGTCGCAACTGTCCATATCGTCCATACCGTCCATGTCGTCAATGTCGCCTATTAAACGTCGACACCGAGTCAAAATGCAGCTACCAACACCCTGAATCAGCTTGGTAAGAACTTGGTATGAAACAGTCTTCCTCTACCGGCCGGCATCGCATCCTGGTGATATGGGGTAGTAGCGAGTCTTGTGATAGGTAGGAGCATGATGCCGAGTCGCTTGTCTTCAACGGCATAGATATGCAAATCAAGTTTTGTAGCGCTGCACGCTGTGAGCCGCCGCGATTGACATGTTTCTATTACATGAGAAACCGCGGCTTCAAGGCTAGTGTCCCCGACGCTGAACGCGTTAAAAGGAAAGGCTATGTCGTGCCATGGTAAAAGGTATGACGAACAATTGGGAGGCTGGATCGAATTCCTTGGTGGGGGGAGCTTGACCTTGTACGAATCAACGGCCAACGTTGCAACCCCAACGATTGTGCACTCGATTGCCCTGGTTGGTGATCTCCAGCCATTGTCCAATGGCTGGAGGTTATTGACTTGTGATTTGTCCCCTGTAGGTCGTTTGTATCATGCCTGTACCACTGGACGTCGGGACGTTTTGGAGCAGACGGACCGCTTACATACTGATGGAAGATACCAGGGGATGTATGCAGCGGGTAATTAATTAGTTGTCCATATTGCCTTCGCTCAAGTAAACATTTGCTTGGGCGACACCGGGTTGAGTTGACTCGGGTACATGTCAGTGCGACCTGCAGTGCCACTGGTTCGGTGCAGTTCAAACGACGATAATTAGGAGAGGAAGACAAATTGCCTGCCGCGCGATGCCGGTAGTACCATCAAACAAGGTACCGCATGAATTGTGGCCGTGATCGCGGCAGAGTTTGTTCTCTGGAACAATCGAAGCGTTGGAGAAAAATGCAAGGGTAACATGTTCCGTGCCGACTTGTCAACGTCGCACCTTTCCCCTTAGTGCTCACTGCTCGCTCACCTACATTTCTGTACCTCCACGCTGACGGGCGTTAAATGTAAGGTTAACTGCATAGCAAGTCATCGTCGACGAGACTCATACAGGATACGTTTACCGGTTAGCATGGACGAGGGGAGGTCCGACATAATGGATCGGCCGCATGCTGGCAAAGAGCTTTTGCGCCACATGCTCTTGACATATATCCAAACGTGCCTCCAGAGCTCGCGCATCTGTCCGTTCAGTCCATGCTCGGATATAGAAGCAGAGGCTAGACGACCGAGGATCGGGGCAGATGATAGCATCATGCATCGTGCTCTTGTCTCAGACAGAGCTTTGGGAAGTCATTCCTATGCCACTGGCGTCGTGAATAAGTAGCTTATAGCTTTTGTCGTTTATTCGCATGCCAGTCCCGTCACTGGCCAGTCAATTGGGCAAAGAGTCAGCCTTAATTTCAACATCTTCCAAACAACAGGTCAGGGCATTGTGCAACAAACCTCGTGATCCCCGGAGTGGGCATTGCCGGTTTCCAAGCAAGACAGATATGTTAAGTCATATCGAAGCTGGTCAATAACAGGCCCGCGACCGAGCGATGGCAGCAAGCCTCCGGGGATCGCCAGTGACCACAGGTCCACAGCGCCGGCAGTCGAGACGATGTGCGACGGCTCTCGCCTTGTTTCGTTATATTATAGTGTATAAGCACAGGGATGATGATTGCCGCTATCGAGTGAATCCAGGTCTTGTGGTAATAGCTGCGGTTTCAGGGTCAGCTGCACACGTCCATCTTTCTTTCCCATCATGGCGGTACGAAAGCCCATCTGTCGGTCGCCTATGTCTCCATAGTGCCGGAGGGAAGCAGAGCCTGTCTTGCCGGATATGCTGGTCGCTATCAGCTAGTAGAGCCGACCTCCAAGCGATGCGGTAGATGATTCATTCGCCTATTGGATGTCAGTCGCCCCAGACGCTATATCGGTCAAGGCGGCCCTGTGTTCGCCCTGACTCCACTGTCGCGAGGTGGCGTTGCATGTAGACTCCTCGCAGAACTCATGCAAAAATTGGACTGAAAAGGTGAGATGACAGACTTGGCTGGTGGAGTATGGCAGGCATGCCAGTAGGTAGAGCGCGTCTGGCAAAAATTCGGCGCGTTGATGCCCATTGGAGATTCAGACAGTGAGTATCATCGGGATGCGGCGCACAAGCGGGAGCGATTAGCCAGCCAGCAAGTTCAAGGTGGTAGGTAGAGGAATTCCAAAAGACGGATCGATATGCCGCGAACCTGAGATCGTGGGAGCTCTCTGCAAGCAGAGACGGCATGAAGCCTGTTTGTTGGGCACCAATGCACCATGTAACCTCAATCATCCAAAGCGGCGTGTGGCTGAAAATGACATCTGGATTGCATTGCTTCAACTATTACATATAGGTTAAATGGCCCACGTGAGTATGCAACAAAGGGAACATCTACACAGCCAATACGTAGCGGTTAAGTGCAGTTAGTAGAGGGCGCTCTCCGCTTTATCCGTTTTGATTCTATTATCTAGAGTGAAAGCTGCTTAGCATCTGCAGAAGAATCTATGCCGACAACTTGACAAGCCTCGGCGAGTCTGTACGAGTACGTGTCATTTAAGTCAAAAACAAGTGGGAGAACAGAGGCAATGTACAGCTCAGGCACGACACACACATCCCAGACCATCCCAGACAAGGCAGCCGAGATCTCAAAGCGGCGACCCAAGTCATACATCACAATTTCTGATATCCCATTCTAGTATCTCAAAAGCACTATTACTATACACAGTAGGTCTATTTGCCTGCCAGCCATGCTGCCCGCGTTCCGATCATCTACTGATGGACGACATTCTCCTGGTTGAGCTGTGGATCGATGCCTACCCAGTACCTGATCCAATTGAATATGGTTGAATGCCAAAGGAGACTGTTGCGCCTGTCCTCGACCCAGTGGCTCTCGTCGGGGAAGTGCAAAAAGCGGCTCGGCACTCCGCGGGACTGGAGGATATTGAACATCTGGATACCTTCCGTCGAAGCGCCGCGGAAGTTGCCGTCGCTGTGGATGATCAGCTCGGGCGTCGAGAAGTTGGCCGCGTTCTGGAGCGGGGACCACTGCTCGAAGTTCTCCGGCCTCTCCCACAGGGTACCGTTGAAGCTGTGCTCAACAAAGGAGAGATCGTCTGTCGAGTACGCGCCCAGCGTGTCGGCTCGGCCGTCGTGGCAGAAGAGCGCCTTGAACTTGCGACCCAGCGGCTGGCCCTGAATCCAGTTGGTCATGTAGCAGCCGAAGCCGGCGCCGCCTGCCACGGCACGGTTCGTGTCGACGTAAGGTACGTAGTCGCGTAGGTACTCGAACACCTTCACCAGGTCCGTGTACGGCGTTCCGCCCCAGTTATTCTGGATCTTGTTCGTGAACGCCTGCCCGTACCCTGGAGTTCCCGTGAACTGCGTCGCCGCCACCACGAACCCTTTCTCGGCCCAGAGCCGCAGGTTCCAGCGCGTGCTCCAGACGTCCCCCCGCGAGCTCTGCGGACCGCCGTGGATGATGAACGCGAGCGGGTACTTGTTCTTGGGGTTGAAGCTCCCGGGGTAGAACAAGAAGGTCTGGAGATTGTCGCCTTGGTCGTTTTTGACCCAGAAGCTGAAGACGTCCTTGGGGCCCAGGCCCTTGAGCTCGGGGTCCACCGCATTGGCACTGAAGAGGACCTTCTTGGCCTTGCCGGGAGCCTGGGTATAGAAGATGCGGCTTGACCAGCTAGCTTGGGCAGAGACGAGGGCTTGGCCATTGGGCAGGATCGCGAAATCGTCGACGCTGGAGTCTGGCCCGGTGAAGTTGGTAGGCACAAAGGCGTCCCTGGGGTTGACGAGGACGGACCAGAGACGGTTAGAAGCGTGCATCTCGGATGTGAGCCAGAGTGAGCGACCATCATGAGTCCACTGCAAGGTGGAGGGGGCCGAGTCCCAGCTGTTTGCGAGACCGGAGACCTTGGAGCTGAGGCCGTTGATCTCGGCAATATAGATCTTGGAGCGATCCGCTCTGTAGTTCTCACCATCTTGCTGAAGGTAAGCCAGCTTCTTGCCATCGGGCGACCAGCGAGGGCAGGCACTGGCACCCTTGGCGGACTTGGGTGCAGTGCTCCCGGGCCCGTTGACTCTGACGGCGACCTTGGACCCGTCCTGAGGGACTATGTATATGTAGCTCGACGTGTAGTTTGCCTTGGGTAGCTCGGGAGCCTTGGTCAGGAACGCGACCGTCACTCCATCGGGCGAGATATCATAATCGCCCTGGTCGCCAAAGGGCTGGACGGGGCTCTCGGGACGAGTGACTGGGGCTTGAATCCCCCAAAGAAGGTTTTTCAATTGGCCTTTGAAAGGGGGACATGGCTTTGGAGGGGTAGAACCGCCTTGAATAGGATATTGGTTGGTAGGGTAATCGAAGGCGGATTTGCCGCCGCCGCCGCAGTTCTTTTTGAGCGAGAGTTTCCCACTGAATATGGCATAGCGCTCAGGACGGACATAGTCGTCCCATTGGCGGATGTAGTTTGCGTCGTAAACCAAACCCGCAGACTTGGCAGGGGTGGCCAACTGGGGGTTATAGGCCTTTCCATTCTCCCAGGAGGCGAGGCAATTGACGATGAAGTTGACATTACCAGACTTGGTCGTCACAGCCTTGAGGCCCTGAAAGGGCGCGTCGAGAGATGCGACAAGAGTTCTGTTTCTTGCACGTTAGTATAGAGTATACGAAAAGGAGGAGGGTGAGCGTGTCGACCCACGGCGAGAATGTCTTGTCTCCCAAGTCAGCAGTGTATAGAGTCACACCGCCGGGAATGTCGGGATTGGTTGTATTGATGTACAAGATGCTGGTGGGCTTGCCGTCAAGCCAGACAACCTCGGAGACGGAGGAGTTGAACGGGGCTGGTTTGATTTTGCCGGTATCCACATCTAGGATCTGCTATGTCGTAGAAGTGCGGTCGGCCTTCCAGTCATAGGTTGTGGACGTAAACAAAGCCAGTTTCTAGATGCTGTCGTGTTAGCTACCCTACCATGCTGGGCTTGTCAAGAGGCCCACATACCCCGTTACGGTTGACAACTGCAGTGCTCCGGCGAGGGGCAGCAAGCATTCCCCTAGAATACGACACAGTGAGCAAGAATACCGATCGTCGAGTCGAGGCTTATAGAAGGCGTGTGTGTAGGGAGTGCTTACTCGGTGTCGAAGGCGTGACAGAAAGAGAGCAGGATGCTGACAGCAAAGAGAAATGTCCTTTTGAAAGCCATATTGATAGTATTGATAAAGTAAGTAGGTAGGTATAAAGCGGACAGCTAAGTCGGTCGTCTGGTCTGGTAGGTTGGGCGGAGAGCAAAGAGACAGAGCGTGGTCAGGAGAGGAGAAGATGAGCGACGGTCAAAGTTGACTGCCAGGCTCTCATTCTTATAGATGGCATAGTTCCTGGGAGCTTCCGACATCCCCATCGCGCATACCTTACACCTAATGTGTTTTCAAGTTGTAAGTTTTCACCGTAATAGTTGCAGCTTCCAAGTTCGTTGTTGTACATGAATCGTGATGCACCGTCACGGTGACTGGCACGTTCTACCTATTTCCCAGTATTCATCAAGCCTGAGATCAAGCTTGGGAAGGTGCGAGAAAGGCCAACAATATCGAAGCTTCTCAATCCATATATAACTTGGAGTTAAAAGGCAGGTGCATGGTGCACCTAAAGTCCTGACTCCTAAGGCGTGGGAGTTCACGCCTGAAGATCCAACATGTGAGGGAAAGGATCGCTGATACAGACATCTCTGGAGGCAGAGGAGGTAGAGCCATCAATCAATCACGTAATAAGAGGCTCGACTGACCGGGACTTCCACAATCTTAGGAAGGGGTGACGAGGAACACCATCGACTTGCCAATCCGTAGAACAGAATACAGTGCGTGCTGGACGACTGCGGACCTCAGCGATTACTGGAGATACATATACAAAGGTATGCAATTAAGGGGAAAAGTCAACTGAACCCCTGAACTTTTACTTCTTGGCTCTCACAGCCTCCACAATCTCCGAATCCTTCCAATTTCTCCAAAACTCCCACCTCCGAGGCTCCGACAATCCAACGTGCTTAGCACTGCTGTATACTTGTAAAATTCATGCTTAATCGGTTACTGCAGATTCTGCAGAAGCAATTCAGATCGAGCGAGGTTCGTCAACCCCGTCAGTGTGGGGAACGTGGGGACCATAAGGACGTGAAAGCTTCAATAGAACCCCAACTTCTCTGCTGTACTATGCTCTATCAGGCAGTCGTAACCCCCCACGAAGGGCATCGTTTTCCCCCATACTCTTTTTTCACGGCGTTCACCGGGCAGCTATGGGAGAATGCCGACGCTATATGGTTCTGCTAGTAGCTTGGAGAAGGACAGTTTAAGAAAAAAAGATTTCACATTCACACTTCTATCGGATGCAAATGAAGACCGCCAGACCCGTGATAATTCTGTCTGTCTTGCAATCCACCCTGTTACCTACACCGCTTCTTAACAAATACTGTGATCTGCATCCCAGCTTGACAGACAAGTGTTGTTGATAGCCAGAGCAGAAGGCCCTGGGAGGAGAGATGGACGACGGCAAGTATACTGAGGGCCTTGAGAAACGACGAGAGGTATGTACGATGTTTCACAATCCAAGAGTCTGGCGCGGTGACTGACATCGGGCCAGGATGTGGAAGTGAGCGCAAGCGTGGGTGACGATGGTCCCATCACGGATGCTGAGCGGGCGCTCAAATGGAAGCAAGACAAGCGTGTGAGTGAGAGTATTCCTGAGCTCAGTGAACTATATAAAACCCCAGATTTGATTCATTAACATCCACCTTCAGATCATCCCGCTGTCGGCGGGAATCTACTTCCTCTGCTACCTTGACAGGTCCAACATCGGGAACGCCAAGATCCTGAACGCGGCCACGAAGAACGACCTCATGACGGAGGCGCACATTACAAACCCGCAGTTCCAGATCGCCCTCTTCATCTTCCTGGTCGCCTACGGCCTCTTCGAGGTCCCTTCGAATATCCTGCTCAAGAAGTTCAGGCCGTCGAGATGGATCGCCTTCCTGATGTTTTCGTGGGGTGCCTTGACTATTGGCCTCGGAGGAATCCATAACTATGCGACCCTCACCGTCGTCCGCTTCTTGCTTGGTGTATTCGAGGCGTGAGTGTTCTATCTCTTTATTGTATCTCATCCCCTCTTTTTCTCTGTAGTCACCCTCAATGATTCATGAGAGTTGGGTTCAGGAAGTGTTCAGTCATCAACGCATCTCAGCAGCTCACAAAACAGCGGCTAACTCTGCGCGTAGCGGACTATTCCCTGGCCTGGTCTACTACCTCACGTTCTGGTACAAGTCGGACGAGCGCAGCATCCGCGTGGCACTGATTCTGGCCTCGGCAACCCTCGCCGGCGCCTTTGGTGGTGCCATCGCTTACGGGATTGGCCACATCAACAAGGCAGGCGGCCTCTCGGCCTGGCGCTGGCTCTTCATCATCGAGGGGATCCCTTCCGTCCTCTCCGCCTTCTTCGTCTGGTTCTTCCTGCCCGACTTCCCCGAGAACGCCAAGTGGCTGACAGCTGAAGAGCGCGATCTGGCTGTGCACCGCCTGCGTCTTGAGGGCAGTAAGGGTCTGCACAAGGCCATGACCTGGGTCGAGGCGAAGCAGACGCTCACAGACTGGCGTCTGTGGGGCCATTATGTCATCTACTTCGGCATCTCTGTCCCATTTAGCTCGTTGTCGCTGTTTACGCCCTCGATCACGGCTGGCTTAGGATATGGGAGTCTGAGGGCGCAGCTGATGACGGTGCCGCCTTATGCTGTAGCGTATGGTAAGCCAACGTCCCTGTTTCTCAATTAATGTCCAACCCAACCTCTCTTTGCAGCATCACCACGTTCGAATTTCAGTGAACTAACAACAAACATCTCATAACACACAGTCGTCCAGATCCTGACCTCATGGTCCGCCGACCACTTCAACGAGCGCGGCCTCCACTCCGCGGCCCTGGCCCTGCTCGGCGCCGTCGGGTTCCTGATCTCGGCCGTGCTACCGGCAGACGCGTACCTGTCGCGGTACGGCGGGCTGATCCTGGCGGCGTCAGGGGCCTTTGCCTGCATCCCGCCGCTGCTGGGGTGGCTGTCGTCCAACATCTTCAGCACGGCGGCCGTGGGCATGGCGATCGCGCTCAACATCGGGCTCGGCGGCGCCCCCGGTCAGATCGTCGGCGTCTTTGTCTACAAGCCCGACGAGGCGAAGAGGGGATACCCGACGGGTCACTTTACGAACGCTGCGCTACTGTTCATGGTCGCGGTAGGCGCGGTACTGTTGAGGTTTTACTATGCCTGGAGGAATAAGGTGATATTGCGGGAGCGTGTCGATGGGGAGGAGGTTAGGTTGTTTAAGTATTAGAGTCAGACTGTTGACCTTAGAGTGTGTCCAGGATAGAAGCCATGCATTAATGTTGTGGAAGACATGTTGTATTTCTTGACCTTCCTGATGACTTTGATATGCTGACACTCAATTCCTTGCTGACCGTATTTGTAATCAGTTTGAAGGTTCTGGATTTAGGACTTGCCTAACGCCGCTTTCCGCACTTGTTACAAAGAGTGAGATTGTCCATGGCAGGTATGATAAACTTGATTGATATCCATTTTCAAATGTCGGAGTTTGCTTCAAGTCTACTTTTCCTATCTCCAGATTGGGGAACAAGGTGTTTCGATGTTTAAAACTTGGCTGACGGCCTCGGGGCCTGTGTGATCTTGCTTCTCCTTTCTCATGGACCAAGTAAGATACATACAGCCATGGCTATCCCAAAGCTATTCGTTATCATCTTACACGCTCACCTGGCAGCACTGGCAGCAGCCAGCTCACCGGTAGATAACCGCGGGAAACAACATCCGTTCACGGTAGAGACAACTTCGGGCGTATTTGCGCCATACATCTCCCCATCATCGCCGTCCGTCGCGGCTTTCCTAGACGTGCCATATGCGCAGAACCCGACGGGTGTACTCCACTTCGCGCCCCCGGTACCTCTGCTACGGAGTAAGGGAAACGCCACGGTGGTCTACGCTACCGAGGTACCCGGTGCTTGCATCCAGTATACGCCGCCCGTTCTTCAGGGCACGATCGCGACGGAGGCGGAGCATTCGTTTCTTGTCGACAGGGGGGATTACTCTGGCACAACAGAGGACTGTCTTCGGTTGTCTATCTACGCGCCCAGACACGATGTTGAGAGCGCTGCGTCCAGCAAGAATTCTGGTACAGGTCAACAACAGCAGAAAAAGGGCGGTCTACCCGTCGTCGTCTGGATCCACGGCGGAGGCTGGAGCTTGGGAGGGAACAGGGTGCCGTACCAGATCCCCGCCAACTGGGTCGAGCGCAGCCAGGCACACATCGTGGTGCAGGTGCAATACCGCCTCAACATTCTCGGACAGCCAAACGCTGCGGGGTTAGCGAGTCCATCTTCGTCTTTTGAAAACAGCACATTCGAGCTCAAGAACCGCAACCTCAACTTCGGCCTCCTGGACCAGCGTCTCGCAGTCGAGTGGGTGCGCGACAACATCGCCAGCTTCGGCGGGGATCCGGCGCGCATAACACTCTGGGGCCAGAGCGCGGGCGCGTACTCGGCGGACGCGTACCTGTTCGCCTGGGCGGAGAAAGATCCTATTGTGAGTGGCGTGATCGCGAACTCGGGGAATGCTGTTGCGGCGGAGACCTTTGTATCGGATGCTTTCAACCACAGCACCTTCTCACTCGCGGCTAGGCATCTCGGCTGCGGTGGTGGTCTATCGCCGAGCGAAGAACTCGCCTGTATGCGCGCGGTGCCGGAAGCAAAAATCAAGGCCTTCACGCAAGCACCCCTCAGACCAGAGACAGGAGTAGGTGAGGGAGCAGGGGCGGCAGATCTAGGCCTGCTCTTCTGGCCCATCGTCGACAACGTGACGTGGTTCGGCGATTACGCTTCCCTCATCAACACATCCTCTCCAAAATTCCCCGCGCACATCCCCTTACTCATCTCGACCCTCACGAACGAGGGAGCGGCACTGGTACCTTACAACTTCGCCGGCAGCGAGACAGAGACGCAGATACCGGCCCAGTACCAGGGCGTGGCGGACGCGTTCGCGAGGAACCTGCGGTGCACGACGCTGCGCGAGACGAGGCTCCGAAGTAAGCGAGCGGGAGCGGCAACGGGAGCGGGAGCGGTCACGTACAGACACCTGTACGCGGGCAACTTCAGCGACGTGGCGCCGCGGCCGTGGCTCGGCGCGTACCACACCGCGGACCTGCCCCTCGTCTTCGGCACGTACGGCACCGAGGGGGGGCTGGTCAAGGGAACCTCGTTCGAGAAGAGGGTTAGCGAGCGGATGCAGGACCTCTACCTAGAGTTCTTGAGGGATCCGGCGGACGGTCTGCGGAGGGCCGGGTGGCCCGAGGTCACGGGTGATTTGGATGAAAAGGATATCATGGTTTTCGCTGCCGATGGAGAGGTCGAGCAGGTCGGGGCTGGGAATAGGTTCGGATTGGGGGATGAGTGTGAGAGATGAGAAGATACTGTGCAGTTAAGCCTACAGGGAAGTGGATGTGCTACAACCTCTACAATGGGGTCATCTTTTCAGGATAACACAGTGTAACAACTACAGCAAAACGCGTACTGTATTTTATAAACATTGGTGCTGTAGGCTTACGAGAGAGGGCACATGGCCCTCACCCACAACTCCACTAACATTACTTTAACAATCGTGATCACGACCAGATGATCTCAATACACACGGTTCTGTCAATTCAGTTCCACCCTTGTCAGAGCCCTGGGAATCGCCTTGATCCCGTTCCCGTCCCTTCTCAGGTCTTATGCGGATCAATCTGTCCGTGCATATCCATCGACGTGATCCATCTTTATCTTGGATACTTGGACAACTCCCATCTTACACCAACCTCCAAAGCTGGGAAGTCCTATCCGAGATTCAGCGTGTTGTCGTCATTTCCGTCGTGGTACCTATTCATTTCGATGACTTCACTTCCTTCGAAGTGCTTATATGCGTACGAGGTGGCTTGGCCATCGGTAACCAGGAGCTTGAATACCATGTTACAGTCAGGTGTAACCCATTTCTGTCTTCGAAGAGTCGCTAACAGTTTATCGGTGTCCTCACGGAGTTCGAGAATCTCTAGGTAGGTAATCGAGTCGATGAAGCAAAAGACGGTGACCTTGTGCGTGGCGAGTTGCAAGAGCAGACGAACAAACAGTTTGCGCAGCGTCTCGAAGTCGCCCGTTCGAATTCGCCGGAGATATTCCTTGTCAATGAAATCTAGCTGGAACCCTTCCGCCGATTTTCTGTCTGTGAGGAGCTGGCCGACGAAGCTCCTCAGAATGCCAGTGGCGCTGCCTTTGCCGCGATGATCTGGCGCTTGCGACATACCACAGAAGTAGTGGAGAAAGATGACCTTTTTGCGCCTCCTCTTTCTGTAAGCGCCCGGGAAATGGGCGCAGAGATAAGAGAGAGGAGTTATCTCCGAGATATCTTTGAAGTTGCCATGGACCAAGAGCTTACAAGCTTTACGCTCCGTCCTTAGCCACTTTCTGAACTCATCGCGTCTCGTTAATGCTGCTAGTTGACCGAGTTGCGCTTTGTCTACGCCGCCTGGACGGCTCCTATCCTGAATGAAAGCCTCCGTACGCCCTCGATTATACCCCAACTCGTCCACCAGCTCAGCAGCTGACGGTCCTAAGCTCTGTTTAGCGTATGTTTCCCTGATATCTCGCTCGGTGGGCTCAGTGTGAGTTGGATTATACGGAAGGAAGTTGACGTTCGTGCACTGAATCTCGATGTGCTGTTTTGTGTCATCGTGTTGCTGATGCACATTTAGATCTTCTTGGGAGACGTTGGCGGCCTTGCCATACAAGTCAAGATGATTATGTGCCATATTCCTGAGCACGTTTTCATCTGAGGCGCAAAATCGAAGATCCCTTCTGCTGTTGCTTGTCTTGCTTGAGGCTTTTAGACAAAGATTGGATTTGTGTGGCAGACGTGGTACCTACCTACCTGCCTAACCTGAGGTACTTAAGGTATTTGGGCTGCCGGTCATCGATGGCAAGCAACCCACACTGCATGAGCATTCTGCTAATTTTAGATTTGGCGACATGCTACAGATTCCCTGTAGGCTGAGTAAGTATCTTTACAGTGTGCTTTGTTATCCAGTGACGCAAGGGGTTGGTCACGCCCAGTGAGACTGGCCCCCACGACCTAGACATTCCCATACCAACTGTTGTTTACATACTTGCTTGTTTCCAAACATCTAACTCGGTTTCGATGCAAAAATCAACGTTTAAAAGCAGTTGTCCAACTGTTTATTTGATTTTCATCTGCTTGCCAACTATTGATCGACTGTCATTTCCCTGTTTATTTTTATTTGTTGGAAAGTGCCAACTGTAGTTCACGTACTTGCTTTTGTTAGTGTTTACTGAACTCGCACAGGTTTGTTATGGTCCCCCATGAGAAGCTCAGCCGCAAGAAGTATCCCAGTACTTTGCTCGGCGACCAAAGGGAAACTGCCGGCCCTCCAGTGCAGTTCTAGTGGTATATATTATCACTTGTGTGTCTCGTATTTCCTCCAGGCCTGCCATCCAGCCTCTCTCGCAAAAAATGCGTACCATTCGTTATCACATCTACAACTGAATCGACACCGAGACCGCACAGCCTGGAGAGGCTCAAGGTCGTGAGCCGGTAAGTATGCCGGGGTCGCGGGCGCTAGCGTACGAGACGCCGCCAACCACCGCTCAGGCTCAGACCAGTTCCATATTTCCGCTAGATGACAGCGAGAGCGGCGATGCTATGGGTGGTATAGCGGCTAACCCAGAGGGACCGGAATCTGGCTCGAGCTTCTGGCCGCCTGAGATGAAAGTTTCATCAGAACAAAGTACGGAAATGTCCTTTACCCAGAATGTCGAACGATCATCAACACAAGGGGCCGAGAAACTAAGCGAAGATGAGATTTATCGAAACCTAACGAATGGGATTCTTGCTATCCGTGAGATGTCCTTCTCTGGTTTCCGAGGCGGCCCTCGGCAAACGGACCTTGCTTGTATAATCGCGCGCTCCAGGAACCGAAGGCAATGATTGAAATCATGGCAGAGCAATACATTCAGTCGCCCGTGACTCAGGATACCCAGCAGATGGGAGTGCCATACTTGATTCGGATCCGATCCCCCCTTCTGCTGCAAATGCTCTCCGAGATCACCGGCCTGGAACTACTTGGCCACCGCCCGAGCGTACTTTTGTTCTTTAGGCCATTCAAGCTTTTCGTCCATTTCGCGGACGAGATTCGAGAGCACTTTGAACGCCTGTGCCACATATTAGATAGTTTGTCCTGTCCCGTCACGCAAGCGTAGGATGCGCAAATCTGACTCGAAGCGAACAGAATCAACAGATCGTCTTGTTTCCCCACAAAAACAAACCGAAACGATGGAAGCGCGAGAGTGCCTTCGCCTCCTCTGTACAGTTTTGGACAGATACTTGCAACCCAAGATTCAGCTCTACTCTGCACCCGACTCGAGCGTGTCGACAGTGAGTATTGATGATCTGTGCGCACCACAGGCAGGGACCCCATACAGCTGTGCGTAGAATATCCCCATGCCATGTCTCGCTCTCGGCCTATGCTAAACATTGCACCAAAGGCTCCGCGTCGTCAGAGTAACCGGCGGGCGCCCAAATACTTCAAGTGCACCCATCCCTGCAAAGCTTAAAGGCCAAGGTTACATTCCTGGCTCGTTCATTATCGAATGCTTCTTCATCCACTTCGACGGCCGTCAGTATGGGCCAGTCAACCAGACCTTTCTTGTGCCCAAGTTTCTGGGAGAACGCCCGTTAACGGCACTGCCTATTATGTCGCTTGCGTGCGATCCGAACAAAGAGCAGATACGAGAGCATCTCCTGGCACGCCGGTCCAAGTTTTTCGAACTATCCAGCCCAGGGGAGGCCGCACACCGGACGTATTGTGGACTGACACTTGACAAGCGCCCAGTTCCGGTATAACTTATGTTGCCAGATGAGATATATGCTCTTAAGCTCATATGCTGTAGGTGGACTCGAACGTGATTATCGACTTCGAGCTTGCATATGTGGAACAGCCGGCGAACAAGCCAACTTTCATGGTAGATGGCCTGATCAGTCACAGTCATACTGAATTCAACGTTGATTGGAGTCATGAACCACTATGCATGGCCCCCAGATGCTGCGGCCTTGAAGGTGCGAATACCCTCTTCTCCAACTCCTTCTGACTCCATCTCGTGTGATAGCCATGCCTCGCTGGGTGGTCTCTTAGTTAATCATGCTGTTATCTTAGCATATCAAAATGACCACGAGGTTGACAGGCGGATTGAAGCTGAAAGAAACAAGAGCAGTCTTCTAGACCCGGTAGACCGCAAAACTCAGCTTGATCTCGACCATCTGGTCCTGCTGCCACCCCAAGCGTACAGGTTCGTGCTCAGGACACGAAAATGGGCCTCACTTAACATTGATCTCCTTGGCGACGTCGTATATACGAACAGCTGGGATCGGTTAGTGATTAAACAAAGGATCAAGGAAACCATCCTGGCACTCGTCGAAGCGCATGAGGAACCCAAGCGCGGAGGCCCGGAGGAAGAAAAAAGAGTGACGAATACGGACCTGGTTAGAAATAAGGGAAATGGCCTGATCATCCGCCTCCACGGCGAGCCCGGTGTGGGCAAAACGAGCACAGCCGAGTGTGTAGCAGACCACACCAGACGACCGCTGTTCCCGCTCACCTTCGGCGACTTTGGCGATAATGCGCAACTTGTCAAGACGAACCTAGACAGGTACTTCCAGTTGGCTCACAGATGGGGCTGTGTCCTTCTTCTAGAGGAAGCCGAGTACGTGAGGCGATTGGGAATGGAGGACAGCTTGTACTAAGTAACTTTACAGCATCTTCCTCAGCAGGAGAGATGGCCGAGACAACACTCGCAATGCAATTGTGTCAGTCTTCCTGAGAACTCTGGAATATTACAGTGTTAGTAATCACTCGGCCCTTTCTCTGCCATGGCGTAGCTGACATAAAGGCGAAGGGCATACTCTTTCTCACCACGAGCCGAGTGGGACTGGTCGACCGCGCGTTCAAGTCGCGCATACACTCAATTTACTACGCCCAGCTGAACAAGGAAACATCTCGCAAGATCTGGGAAATCAACCTCGAGAACTTGAAAACGGATATTAAAAACAAAACAATGGCTTTCGACCTGCAGGAGAGTGAGATCATGAAATTTGCCAGGAGCCAGTACAGAGATACCGTGAAGAAGGGGTTGCGACCATGGGATGGACGGTAAGTGCCGAACAAGCGCCAATTGGCTCCTTAACAGCAGCCTCGAGACTGACCAAAGATCCGTCGCCACTTGCCTACCTATAGCCAAATCCGTAACGCTTTCCAAACAGCCATCGCCTTCGCCCAGTTCGAAGCTCCGGCGGGTAGCGCGCCAAGACTGGGAAAGTCGCAGTTCAAGAACGTATCGCAGAGTGAGATTAGCTTTGACAATTACCTCAGCGGTCGATCCGGCGATAAAGAGTCCGTCGCAGAAGAGAGTGATAGCGACCCCGAGGGGGAATCATCGGACTCAGAAACTTCGACAGCCGGTTCTGGGAGCGAGAGCGATCATACTAGTCGGAAATCGAAAGGCCGGAAGCGGTCTGAGTGTAGTAGCGGAGACGAGGATGAGAGACCGTCCAAGAACAAGTCGAAGAAGAGGAAGAAGTGAGCTGGTCCTATTGCAGCGGATGCCGGAGCAATCACTGTTGTCTGTTTTTTGTTTTGGTTTTTCTCTCCCCCTGTCTCCCTGTCCCCCTGTCCCTGACTTAACGCCTTTACGTCTTTACGTCCTCTCTGTTTTCCTTCTTTTAGCTTGCAAAAACAGATTTAGTTTTTCCAATGTAAATCTCTTTTTTGCTAGTTTTGAACTTGCTATAACTTAAAATTCCCGTATACTAGTTATCTATATTATTATTATTATTATTATACTCCTTATATTAAAATCTTAAGCAATAGTAAACGCAAGCAAGTAAGAATACTGCCTACAAACATGTGAATACAGACAACACTTCTCTACCTAGGTGGCAAATCGTATTTCACTTTGTAAGCAGGGAGAGGGAGGTTTAGACTGGGACTGTGAAAGAGAACAGGTATAGCCGTTCTGTTGTGATATATCGTCTGTTGTGTTTGTGAAATGAACTGGGAAGATAAGGAAGAGACTTGCCTAGACTAATACGAACACTGCAACATATACGTCCTTGAAAGTTTACTATATGTATCTGTTTGTTGTTGTTGTTTTTTACAGGCATGAATGTTATCTCAGCGCTCACTGTACCTATCAGCTGTCCAGGCGCTTATAAGGCCGGGCAAGAAAAACAGCTTCGAGTCTCTCTATGTACTTTTATTTTTTGAGAGCTACAATATGAGCACCCATAGGGCCTGTAACGGTGCTTCAAACAGTGTTTCGGTCCGTATCAGCTGCTGACCAGCCCCGCAAAGTGTGCGTTTTTTCAAACCTCCTCAGGAGGCAGAGGCAGAGGCAGAGGCAGAGGATCTGCCATGCCTGTCAACTCTCAAAGAGCCTCAGGTCATGCGCTGACTTGATCTGCGTGCTCGTAAATGCGCAATCGCAAGTCTCCATCTACGAAATTCACCCAGCCTTCCTGCCTTGTGTGGCCTGGCGTCTCGCACACGAATCATGTGTGCGCTGTGAGGTATCATCATGATGTCGTAGATAGCTGAAGAGGTAGGTATGCAAGACTGTTGGGGAGAGAGAGAACGGCGGGAAGGAGGTCGGTTTAATCAGAAGTTGAGGGTCTGTCCGTGGATGCTGATGTCGCCCATGGCCTGGTTGGCTACTTTTCCGTAGTTTTGGAAGATGTTGCCGTGCTAATGTGCCGATTGATGAGTCACCGTCAACGTCAAGTCAAACAAAAACGTGGGAATCATTTCTTTATAGGATAAAAGGAGTGGAGGGTTGCGGTTTGGGAGCAGAGGAAGGAAATTGTAACAATGCGCAAAGGTGTGAGGGATACTTGATGTTAGAGAGAGAAGTGACAGTGGTAGGTTTAATGAGTGACATACCCCTGAGCGCTTGGGAGCCGAAGGCGCCATCATCTTGCGGATCCGTGCCATGATGATGCCGAAACCTGCATTTGCCGCTATACCGAACTTGCAGATGTTGACATGATCGGCGTGGATGGGGGCAGCGTCTCCGCAGCCTGGGAGCTGGGCAGAATCAGGCTCGACGATCCTTTGCCACAGGCGTGAAGAGGCGGAAGTGTCATCTTATACGAAGATATCCCATACAACGAGCAGAGTTATGAAAATAGGGGTTGGCGAAACACACCCGCATCCCAGAAATGCGCCAAAAAGTCCTCAAGGTCTCATAGCAGAAGAAGGCCTCGATCCTGTCTTTCCCCCCGTCCTCCTGGCCGCAGATACGGCGCTTATTCAGGATGTCGGCGAAAGACCTGGCGGAGGAGGTGGGACTCGGGCTCGAGCAGCTTGAGCGTGTCCTTCTGAGTGACCGGGATCAGCTGCAGAATTCGGCGCACGTTCTCCCCCAGGCTCGCGGCCCTGGATCCCCGGAAGGGCGTGCCGAGGAAGATGAGCCCGCGCAGGTTCTGGGTGACGGATCCGATGGACGAGTCTTCGTCCTTTTGGTCACCTAGCACGAGGACCTGGGCGGCGACGAGGCCGCCTAGGCTGTGGGCTATGAAGATGATGGGGCGGTTTTCCTAGTTGCTGTGCGTGAGGGGACAATCGTCGTGGATATTGAGGGCAATACTTATCCAGACTGAAGTGTTGGTGACTTGGGTCGGGGTCAGGCCCGCGACGCTCGAGTCGTAGCCGAAGAGGAAGACACGAAACTCGGGAATCTCCTTGGGCAGGAGATCCCGCGGCCAGAAGACCGAGTTCTTCGTCCAGGTCTTGACTGGCGTCACCTCTGATGCCGTGCAGGAAGACTATGCTGCGCAGAAAGAAAGATTGTATTAGCTCATGCGGTTGTAGAAGAAACCGATGGTATTAGCAGGCGGTACTCACTAAACCTTGGCTCCGGGAGATTCGTGGACATTGAATAAGCCATAAGAAGACATAATCGGACCTTGCAGAAGTAGTCAATCGAGTCTGAAGCTTTGTCTCTGGACGTAAGGAGAATAAAACGGCGCAAAGTAGAACAGCAATGATTTCACAAGAGTCAACAGTCAGCAATGGCGAGAATAAACTTCAGCCTTCAACCTTCAGATGGGTGAAAGGATCTCATATACACAACGCATGTAGATACATTAGGCACCCTCCAAGCCTACCGCAGCAGGCTTACATGCAGCGAAAATCATGTTGGGGACCTCGGTCTATCAGAGTCGGGCAGCATGTTCAGCTTGAATTCTTCTGGGCGGCCTCCTACAGTGGCAGAGCGGGTTTCATTGGTCTGTTGGAGGGTAAATAGGTCTCGCCCTCAAGGGACGACGTCGTGTCCGCGGCTCAATTGCCTTGCGCCTGTTTCATGGCTTCTGTGGGCGGCCCTTCCCCTTCATGTCTGCAGCGACTTCGCCAAAGTTCATATCTGGAGAGGAGAGACGCGTAACCTAGAGGGTCTTGAAACTGGCGCGAAGGTCAATCTGGGTCACCCCAGAAGATCTATCTAACCTAACCTAACCTAAATTCCTTAAGGTTAGGCATTTGTACTTCGGTACATACGTCGCACCTGCCATCCCAATCAGTGAAGGAGGACCTTAACGTGGTTGCCCTGTTGTAATAGCAGCCATGTTATCAGGATTTCTGCAATTCTCCGTCGCAGGATAATGGAAGTTACCATCACACCAGTGCGTACTAAACCTTCACGCACCTACCATTTGCAGAGAGCGCGCACCAATGACTCGAGCAAAATTGAAGTCATGGCCCCGAATTTCAATGTTGCTGTACTCTATCCTTGGCGGCCACAATTCCCACCAAAATCCCCCACTCAGACAATACAGCCTTCATATTCCGTCCGGCAGCATCGGCGTACCATCTAAGGAAGCTAGCTTATCCACTTCCTCTCGAGCCGGGCTTGTGGTTTAGTGGTATAATACTCCCTTAGCATGGGAGTGGTCCGGGGTTCGATTCCCCGCGAGTCCAACACAATTTGGGAGGTTCGATTCCTCTCGTACCATCTTTTTTCAATTTTTTTTTGTGCGTTCCCTTTTTTGTGGGGTGATCCCGTTGATGATGTGGGGTGTGTGTGTAAGAGAACAAGGAAGTAAGGAGTCCTTTTTTGCTCCACATCTCGAGGTTTCTCTTGTCCACCTGGTCGGCAGCTGTCTTTAACGTCAACTCTTTTGTTCGTCTTGTTATGGTGTGTCTGCATCGGGTCAATTGACTTCTTGTTCATCCTGTCTATGATAATCAAGGTCCTCGGCGCAACGTGTAGGGATTGAATTCCAATTGTGCGGTGCACTCTTATTCAGAGGTATCTGACCTACAAGTTTCAGTCTGTTATTCGCTCAATATCGGCGTCAGTAACAGTTTCTCTAAAAGAGTGCCTCCTGTTCACAGATGTTCGAGATGTAGAGTATCAACTGGTTCAAAGGTCATCAATAGGACATTCATTATCGTCTTTCTCCTTCCTTGGTACTATCGTCCTTCCTTGTCCTTATACTCGCTATCGTTGAGATGCAACACTGGTGGTCATTATTATACCCCCAAACTCCGACGCCGTACTCTGACAGGGCCATTGGCCGCCAACCCCCAACTCCGGCAACGCCCTTCCAGTTGGTATGTGCAAGGAGGGAAGGCAAAAGGGAAAAGCAAAAAAAAGGAAGAAAAGCAAAAAAGGAAAAGCGACAGAAAAGCTAGTTGTGGGAGATGTCCATCTCCTGGAACTGTTGGACCGGGTGCGTCTCGTCCTCCTCCCCGTCCTCGCCGTCTCTCCCTGGTTGGTCATTGGGAGGTCGGCCGTCTCGACATCTCCCTCCTCCTCACCGCGCGTAGTTGCGGGAGGCGCCGCGGCGACCATGCCCTCGTTCTGTCCTTCTCCTCCTTGTTCTTCTTCCTCCTCCTCGCCCTCGCCCAGACCGTCGGCCATCTCGTTGTAGATGATGGCGTCGGTGAGAATCCAGGAGGTCTCGGACCCCCGGTCACCGACCGCCTCTCTGAACTTGATGAGTTCGAGAATGGCCGGGTCGTACTCGTCCCAGCGGTCGTAGGGGTATGTGGGGTTCAGCTCCCACTCGGCCCGCGCCTTCACCAAGCAGGTGAAGAATTCGAAGAACACGGCCTCTGGCACGTGTTGCTGCTGGACCCATGGCAGCTGGGCCTGTAGGGTGGACACCATGTCCCAAAGGTCTTGCTCCTCGTCGTCGTCGTCCAATGTGGCATTCTTCTCTCGGGCAGCCACGAACACATTGGTAGCGGCGCGGAACATCTGGGTGATAGCCTCGCTGACGACGGCCTTGGTCACATTCTCGCCCGTCTTCTTGATGGCATCGACGATTTTCTGGTCTCTGCGATGATTGTGCAGGAGATGGTTCTTCGACTCATATTTCACTGATCGATATTGTGTGAGCCTCAAAAGCCCGAATAGGCCACAGCTAGAGGATTGGATTAGAGCTACTTACTACCAGCAGAAGGCATACACTGCCGGAGCTGACCTCTGTAATGAACCCGAGGCATGGTAACGACCGCAGTCAGAAGATTGATGATGCCGAGGACGGATGGTATGGAGCACGGATGATACGGAGGACGGATGAGATGGACGACTGATGATATAGGACTGACAGAAGACTTATGATATAGAGGATTGATGATAGTGATGAGAGTTGGGAGATCAGATGGGGAAAAGTTGGATGGTCGGAATTTTTGTCCTGATGAAAAGTTGATTGGGTGACGAGGTGGGAGCAATGTTAGAAGGATAAGATGGAAAAAGTTATCTCGGGTTTTCCTCTAAACTGTGACAGGTACCTGAAATGTTGGAACAATAGCAGGTACAGTGGGATGTGGTCAATGGGAGGTTCGTGTATGGGCAGCTACACCAGCACTTCAGGTGCTCTAATAGGTCATTGTTTACATTTGTAGCTTCAACTCGTATATGTTGTTCACCTAGATACAGTATCTGCAGTCAGCACAGCTTTGAGGGGTCTTTGTTCCTTTATCTTCAAGTTCAAGCTGTTCTCTCTTTTCTTGCATTCTTTAGTGACCTACTTAGCATGTAATCAAGATTGATAGAGGATCTTTTCAGGCTTTCAGAGATAACTCTACGTAACAAGTGGTGGCCATACAAGCCAATTCACTACTTTGATGGCTATTATTTCTACACTTCTCGTCTTTCCAAGGCATCCTGTTCCTCGTGTAAAGTAGGCAGAAGACTAGGTTACAGAGTTGGTAAACGGAACAGACCTTCTCTCCTACATAGTTTAGCAGTGCGGAAAGCATATGTGCCGGTGATCAAGACCTCGTAGCTGTGTCAAAAGATACTAAGGTCTGGGTGCTTAATTGTAGGTACAAAACAATAGCAAAACTGTAGGAGGGCTTGTATCAGGCCTTATCGACCATTGGTCTGAGCTCATTGTAGTACCATAGGTTAGGTACCTACCTCAGACTACCTAGAGTGGTGACTACGAGGGGTTGCCCACATACATATACCAAAATAGGGAGCTGTTCTTCCAACCAAGTGGCCTAGTGGTCTGAGGAGCATCTTGTCTCTGATAAGGTGGCTCCAAGAGCAGTCGGGTTCGATTCCCGCAGGTGCTGGACTTTTCAGTCCTTTACCAAGGTTAGTGGGTTCTGGGGGACCGGCCCTCTCCTGCCCAACTCTTGACGGGTTACCTGATTACGATCAGGTCCTTTGTTCCGCTTCCGGTGCATTGGATGTAGGGAAGGTCTTACAGATATCTAGGTCACAGTTTTTTTTCTTTCTTTTTGTAATTCATCACTTCACTTTCATCCTGCATGTTCCTGTCAATGTCGTTGTCAGTCATTCTCCTTTAATACTTGCTCCTAAAATCATCTGTCACACCAACATCATAGTAACACACTGCTATTTAGTTGCATCGCCAAGTGGTGTATCTTGTCTCTCTTCTCTGTCGACTTCGATGTGCAAAGGATCTCTGCCACACCTCTGGCGACACAGCGCCGGCGCCTACTACTAACGACTGCTGTACAATCACAGACAATTTCGACACAGACACACATGACAACCACTTAGCATGTATGCGATCATCACAGATGGCGTAGACAGTCAAGGGTACTGCGAGGATGGCGAGAAAAAGGAACTCATAGGTCTAATCGTATCCATTCCCTATTCGCGATTCAAAAATCTCATAAGTCTAAACGTATCCATTTCCTATTCACGATTCAATCTGCATCACAATCTCAGCTCAAGAGAGGCGTATTCTCATGCACCGTACTAGCATCATCATCATCGTCATCCTCCTCCTCATCCCCAAGCATGGTTCCATCCTCCTCCCCTTCATCCAAGATACCCGCACAGATGACCTTCTCCCGGACAGACCAAGCAATGCACAGCGCGGCGCCTGGGCCAAAGATCAAAGACGAGGCGACGAGCACGACGGCGGGGACGGGCCCGGCCTCGACGAAGACCCAGTACAGCACCGTGGCAGCGAGATACGCGAAATTGATGGCGACGTACCGGAGCGCCATGCGCGTCATCTCGCGGCTATCGTCACGCGAGAACAAAACGTTGAAGATGAGGAACCCGTGCGCGAAAAGGGAACACAGGAACGGAACGGCGTACACGAGGACCACGGAGGGGGCGCTGGACTCGAGGTGCAGAGGGCCGTTATCCCGCAACACAAATCTCACGGCCGCGAGCTCGACCAGCCAGCGGATCAAAGCGACCCAGACGGGGTAGAAGAGCCATACCGCAACGACCACCACGACCCCGGCCGCGTCCGAGAGGAAGAGCATCAAGATGCTAGGCACGATGAAGCCCACGAGCACAGAGACGGGAATGGCGTAGACCTCGGCGCTGGTGATGAAGCTGCGCTCGATGCGCACGCGTTCCTCTGGATCGAGTCCTCCGACCGTTCCTCCTCCCTCCCCTGCCTCCACGGCGCCAAAAGCCCTCAACGCATCCTGCTTCGCTCTCTCCACCACGACGCGCTTCGCGCGCCGGAGGTACTCGGGCACGATCCAGACATCCCACGCAAGCGCGCCCGCACCCAGATTCGTGACCAGCCACGCGAGCGCCGGGCTGCGGACCGTTCGACTGGGCCTATTGCACGGCCGCGCTGCCTCGACCAGACTCACCGTCAACAAAGCTGCCACGAAAGCCAACACCGCGCTCATCTGGGCGACCGCGCGCGTGGACGCCGCCGCGAGGCTGAAGAAGGAGACGAGGAAGCATGCGGGCGCGCCGAGGACGGGCACGCGCGATAGGCCCGGCAGACGCGAGCGCGCGTGGCATTGCGAGTACAGAAGCGTCGCGTTCACGTCACCGTGGAAAAGCAGCGTGAGGACAGCGCCTACGAAGAGGAGGGCCGGGGGGATGAGGAGGTAGGGAAGGCGGAGCTGGTGGAGGAGGGGTTTGCTGAGGTGTATACGCGCCATGACTTGCTTATACTTTCGCTCCTGCTAGGCTGTAGTACTGGAGTAAGACTTGAGTTTGTTTGTGTATTGATCTCTGGGTACTAGGACATTTAGGTCTTCGTTCATTTATCGAATGAAGAACGAATGAATAAATAAAGGCTAGAAATACAAAAGCTGGCTGTTCTTCAAACAATATGATTGTGGTCACACGATCATGAACAATGAAGTCAGAGAACGTTGGGTGTGCTTACCTAATCTGAAGAGCCGCTACCCAAGTCTGCGGTATGTGGTATTCTGTATTCCTATAACGGGTATTTGCTCCCTAGACAGTTATTTCATGTGCTGCAAGGTGCCCCAAGGTAACAACAAAATCAGATGTTTCAAACCCGTACAGGAGATGGATGTAGTTTGGAACAATCAATGGATGGTAACATGTTTGTTTATTGAACTGGCTTTGCTGTTGTCTGTGCTCTTGTTCTCTTGCATGGAACTGGGGTGCAGACTCGGGTCCGGACTGTGTATGACATGTTTTTGTACGGTATAGACATTGTACATACCCCTTAGCATATGATATTTCGCTTTTCCATTTTTGACTCCATGGTCATATCATGGTGTCAGATGGGTTAGCAGATGGCTGAGGTATGGAAATCGCGGTCGGTCTCAATTCAGTGACAGAGTGTTCGCTTGGGCTGGTATTCTCAGTTTCTTCTACGTGCCGTATAGAGTAAATTATTTATATGACAATACACTGGACGGTTGTTAATACATATTTCTACAATTGCCAACGTCGGCTCTGTACATAAGTGACGCTGTTCGTGTCCCGATGGTTATTTCAAATTCATGATGAGGGGTGTATTATCCTCAATATCCTGTCCTGCACGATTTTGTGCGCGGCCTTGCCTCCGTTTTGTAAGGCGATGGCGCCGACGATGGCATATATGGTACTGGACAGGACCGTGCTGAGGCCGGAACCTGACAGATTTTCGGGCTAACCATCGGATGTTGGTTAGCATTACTGCACAAAGTCATAAAGTGGTCGAGGGCGCATCTTACCATTCGGGGTTTCCATCGTACCACCTCGGACAGACCCGTATCCACTGCCAATTTCGCGAGCTTCTCTCTGTCGAAGATGTCGCTTGGTTGTGTCGATGTGAGGTTATCGAGACTTCGCAGTGCTGGGTCCTGGTAGGGTTCTCGCATATCGGCATATGGATCCGCAGTCGCGTTGTCGGGGTTCGGCGCCGAGTTGACGATGAGTTGCGTAGCTTCTAGAGCACATATTTGTCGTCCTAACAGCGATTCGTCATTAGCCCGTGTCGTGATATGTTATGCGACGAATCGGCTCGTGTCAAGCATCAGGGGCTCATAATCGGGGTATACACACCCAGGAATGCCAGACGATCGTTGAAACCTCTTCGGCCCTGATCAAAGCTCTTATGCGTCACGGCCAGGAACTTCAACTCCTCCGGCAACATCCTGTGGCCATCGCGGCCGAGAAACGAGTTCAACGCCTGGTCCAGCTTCTCCGGATCCTCGTTCACTTTCCAGACGGAGCGCATGGGAAAGCGTGTGATGTGGGGGGAGAAAGGGGCCTTCATCCGCGGGGGCGTGTAGCTCCATCGCGGCCGGTCGGACTCGGACTCGAGGGATTCATGACGGGGCGCCGATGTCGAGAACGACTTCGGATTCGTGGTGGCTATCGGCGCCAGAGGAGACGACGCGACCGAGGGCGCGTTGGTGTTCTTATAGTGCTTTAGAGCTTGTCTGGGCCAGCCTACAGCTGTTCGGGGTGTCTTGAAGGCCATTGTGAAGGTGGGAGGTGAAGGTGGACCTTGAAGCTATTCGGATGGAGTTTCGCGATGTCGGGTTGGTTGGCCTGGTCATCAAAGAGACGCTTCAGGGACATTTTTCTGAGTGGGTCACCAATTCTGGAGTACGGCCAATCATCTGCGTGATGTGTAGAGGTGGGGCCCACCTACAACCGCTAAAGTACCTTGTACCCCAATTTACACGCTTAGCAATTCTCAGACGCGTCAAGCTCATCCCTTCTATTCCTTTGTATTTCAACCTCAGATCCGACAGAGAGATCCTTTAGGGTTTCTTGCGAAAAAGTCTCCTTTCAAGATCGCGTCGGTTAACTCGGCAGCGTATTAGTCACACTGTTTTATCCGTTTTCTCTCCCGAAATACAGTTTAGAATGGCCGAGGTGGATTGACGAGATGGAAACCTCAACAACGGCGCAGCCACGGGTCCAAGACAGCCCGCTGGTCAAGGCATTGTCTCCAGTCCTTCCCAAGGACTTACACTACACGGCATGGCATCTCTCTACGGTACCCTCTAAGACAGAAGCTCTGTATTATTCACCCGCCCTGAAACCGACTGGGCCCGACGCCGAGCCACGCGCGACTAGGCTACTGACAACCTACTGCGAGAAGCACTTCCTCGCCGTCTCGATCCCCGATCCCGCAACCCAACAGGATGTCATATTCCTGGGCCTCGAGATATACATCTACACGACCACCTACACGACCACCATCTTCGTCTCCAAAGCCGACTCGACGGGCTACTTATACCTCCAGCCAAGCCCTCGAGGACACTCTCCGATCAAGGACATCACCTTGGCGTTTATAAGGTTCCTCATCGACCACCGCAGACGCGCATCGAAGCAGTTGGTCGTCAATCTGTTCGCCCGCGCCCAGTCCCAGTACCTCTTCCCCGGAAGCGTGAAGAACCCGAAGAAGCACATACTTGACGACCGGGGGCTGATCAAGTGGTGGTGCAACGTCGTGAATCCCCTGGTTGGAAGCGGAAGTCCGGATAGTATCACCTCAAAAGTCGATTTCCTTGGATACTTGATCATACCAGGTCTCGACAGTTATGAAACACGTGCGTTTGTCCCCAGATCGCCGGGGTCCGGCTCACAGGTCTCTTGGACTGTGGGCGATCCGCTTAAACATATATCACCCTATGCGAACGACCAGGCAACGTTTGGAGATGTACCGCTCAGATGCCTAATACCGACCTATCCGGACGATCCGAAAGCACGTTTCGTCGACGACCTCGAAGAGTCCACTCCTGAAAAGGCCAAATTGGTGAGCGGATGGAAGACGCCCAAGACGCTCGCTCACTTCTGGGAGATGATGGCGTTTCGGCAGGAGTGTTCGAGTGGGCGCATGACGGGTTTCGTCTGGCTCGTTTCCGATCCACCCATATCTACTACCACCAATGCGGATCGGCCAAAGGCTGCTCCGGCAGTGAAACCGGCCCACTCTAAGACGAAGCCACTTCGGTGTCGGAAGGGACGCGCCAGGACGGTGCTGAAGGGCCCCATTATTCCCAGAGAACCCCGAATCAAGACGCAACGGACCAAGTACCCTGACAAGATCGAGACTCCATTCTACTCCTGGCCAGAAGCCGGAAGGGGGCAAGTAGTCGTCAACGACCATGAGTACACCCGGGCCGTCGAGCTGCTACTACATCTCGAATTCAAAGGCCTAGAGCAAGCGATCGCCAGCACTTCTAGATGGGTCAGCGAGGTGAATATGGGGGAGAACTGGGCTCTGCCCATCGTGGGCGAGGCGGTAGCTTCAGTGCCTGCTCAACCCAGTTCCGTTCCTAACGGTACGATTCCTGGGGCAGTAAACAATCTGCAAGCGTCAATTATTAGAAAGCGGAAGACGGAGGACCCCACCACGGTCACTGAAGGGCCGGTAAAGGAGACTGCTGCTGCTGCCCCGGCCGTGAATATGCTGGGTGCCGGCTTGGTGAGGAAGAGGGCGAAAGTGGATACCACGGAGGTATAAGATGAAGAAGTCCGTCCTTGGGTCGACGGTTGTCAGGAAAATGACCGAAAGACGTATGATGGTTATCCTTGTCTACGGGATTTTTGTCAAGGTGATTTTGGGAACTGACTTGGGTTTCTTGAGCGGGAGTTGCTTTTCGACTTCTCTGCATGGCGTTTCGGCACGGGTTTAGGGAAGGCAAAGCATGGAGTTGGGATGTCCTGAATGGTATACCATGTACCTAAATAGGTTGGGAGGATAGAGTCACATGTATCATTTCACTTTGTACACATAGAATGTACGCTACCTGGCAGATATGATGAAGATCAAGTTGTTCACAATCTGGTGGTACTCTACGTATCATTATCGTGAACCTCACTAGCACCGGAGTGAAAACTCGACGGTTACAAATGGTACTGCTCATAAGGCGGATTCAATAACACGTATCCTACAGTCACTGACGAGCGATACTCATCAAAAACGACATATGGGGATTTTGTGTACGGATGCTCCGTCAGGGGGTTTCTTCCCTCCAGTCTAGGTTAATCTACCTATATTCCGAATAATCATCAGATTATTAGATTAGACACCAGAGACCAAGAACACGACCCTCCCGTCGCCCGTCCCGCGCACAGGGATCTGTAGGTCGTGGATCGTGATCGTAGAAGAAGGACCGTCGTCGGGCCAGTCGCGCCATATTTCGATGGTGTGCCATGTTCGCGAGTTATCTAGGGAGGAATCAGGTAGTGTAGAAGTAGAAGTAGAAGTAGATGGTTGAGGGAGGGAGATAGCCATCTCCACAACCCTTACAGCCTGCGCCATGTCCCCGACTTCAAAGACAGCGATGCGCGGACGGAGGACGGGGGATGCGCAGAGGGTGAGCAGGCGGTGGTAGAGTATATCTGAGGGGAGGACGGCCGTTGTCGGGGAAGTAGTAGTTGTATGTAGAGAAGCAGAAGAAGAAGAAGAAGAAGAAAAAGAAGGCACGAGAGCGAGTTTCGGCTCGTGGTTCCGCACGCTCCGCCGCGTGTCGACGTCGAAGCCGCGCTGGGAGATGTAAGGAGGGTTCGAGACGAGGATGTCGAGTCTTCTTGTTTTTCTGCTAGGGAAAGAGTCATCTGCATCTGCATCTGCATCTGCGTCCAGGTACCGCATCCACTCGTCGCTGAAGATGTCAGCGCGGCGGTACGTGATGCCTCGCTTGAACTCGTCGACCGCGTCCCTGATATCCTCCTGCTCAGAGGCAAGAAGACCTTTTTCCTGTTGATTCAGCAGCAACCGCGCATTATGCTCGACGTTCTTCCTCGCGAGTTTTACAGCGCGGGTCTCGATATCGAAGCCGTAGACGCGGGGACGTGTGTAGCAGCAGCGGCGCATTTCCCTCTCTTTCTCTTTCTCTTTCTCCTCTAGCCCAGAACCACTACCAACCCGGGACCTGCGCCCGTACTCCTGTTCTACACCCCTTGCGTAGAGAGACAGAGAGATACAACCCGTTCCGGAACAGAGGTCCACGATACGAAGACTTGTCTCTTCATCCTCTGGGCCTTTTTCGCCTAGAAGCGAGACAAGACCATGATGGGAAGAAGGGGAAGGGGACGAAAAGACCAGATCCGCCAGATACACGACCCACGCCTCGGTCTCGTGCCGCGGGATCAGCACGCCCTTCTCGCACAGGATGTCCAGGTCCGCGAAGGGCTGCGACCCGAGCACGTATTGCAGGGGTTCGCCTCTACCGCGGCGGGCCACGAGGTTCTTGACTTTTTCGTTTTCTTCGAAGGCGCTACTGTTGTGGTTGTGGTGCGGGATTCGGCTTTTGACTTTCCCGGGACTGTGACATATCCCGTGCCCTAATCCAGACCTCCCTCTCCTCCTCCTCTTCCCTCCCCCTATTCCCGCTGCTGATTTCCCTTCTTCCGCCTCCCTCTCTAATGAAGACGAAGACAAAGATGAAGCCAACGAATCCCTCACGTACTCCCGAATCCACCGCAGCTCGTTCCCGGCCGACTCGAGCGTCCTGCACGCGGGGAGCAGCGTCGCCAGGTGCGGCGATATGGTCCACGCGCGTCGGAAGAGGGAGGGAGGGAGACGCGGCATTTGTTTGTGAAACTTATGTGTCGGGTTTTATGTAAAAACTATGTTGCGTTATTCATGTGTTTGTTTGTTGTTTTTCAGTATTCATTGATGAAATTTTTATAAAAGCATGGCATATATGTATGAGTGACGTCTGGGATGTATTCTTTCTCGCTTTTCTCTCTTCAAAAAATTTTGAGAAAAAGTAGTAGGCAGGTAGACGGGAAAGAGGTCGTGTCGAGACGTGTAAAAATGCTGTTTTAATGATGCAGGTTTCTTTTCTCGTTTCTTACTTCCCTCCCGTATTCGATGAATGAATGAATGAATGAGTGAAAAAGGTGAGTGAGTGAGCAAGTGAGTGAGTGATGAGTAAAGCCCGTAAAGTTTTCGATTTAGCGGAGCTCAACTTCAACAACAAGGATTATATAAGCAAATATAGCTGTACTGGCCAGGATCATCTAGCACATCTTGCCTACAACTAGATACAAAACGCAGACTTTAATCTTGATTCAGTTAATTTGCAACTTTCTCTTTTATAAATAATAGTCTAACCTGATATAAGTGGTTTGTTTTACATTTGCATACATGCATGATACGTGGCGCAGGTAATGTACAGGTGTAACAACTAAGCACTTACTCACTTACACACATATCCGTACAATCAATCCATCTTCTCAACCGCAAAAGGTCGCATCTCAGAGGTTTTATACATTGGGCACCAAATAATTCACCCCCTTCCCACCCTTCATCACAAAGATCTTCGTCGCCCGCCGAACATCCTTCTCCATATCCATCGCCCTCGCCTCGGGTGTTTTTAGGATCTGCTCCGTGAACCACTCGTCCCCGACATCCGCTGGTCGGAGCGGTATATCGACCACGCACCTCTTGCGCCCGTTAACAGCCACTACACACGGGGCGCGGTTCGTGCTCAGCAGAGGTAAGGATCCGTCCGTACAAGGCCACTTCCCTTCCCCTGAACCGAAAAGCATCCCGCTCCCCGGCCGCAGCAAACTCCAACACTCCTCCGCGAACGCGGGCGCAATGGGCGCCATCAATTTTAAGAGCACATCCGTCGCCGCGACCCTGACCTCGGGATCCGCGCCCGGATTCTCGAGGATCGCGTTCGAGAGGCTCATGAGCGAGGACACGGCCGTGTTGAGCGCGTAGATCCTCTCATACGCCACCGAGACGGCGGGGATGGCCTCCTGGACCGCGCGCCAGACCTTCATGTTGTCTTCCCATTTCTCCTTACCCACATCCGACTCCGTCTTGGTTGTGAAAAACACCTTCCCATCAAACACGGAAGAAGCAGAAGAAGCAGAAGAAGCAAGGGTCTGCACATGCTCATACACCCTCCTCAACCACCTCGTCACCCCGGATATCTTATTCTCGTCCCAGTTCAGCACCTCGGAGACGGGCGCCTGGAACAGGATGTGCGCGCGCGTCGCGTCGGCGCCGTACTCGGAGATGAACGTCGTCGGGTCCACGCCGTTGTGCTTGGACTTGGACATCTTCTCGTACCTCACCGTCGCGCGCTTACCCGACGCCTTCACTACCGGCTCGGACGGGTTCGCGGACAAGTCGACTTCGTCCGGCTTGAGGAAGCGCCCGTTGTCCGGGTCGATGTACGTCTTGCCGTGCACCATGCCCTGCGTGATGAGGCGCTTGAACGGCTCGAGCAGAGTTTTGCTTTTGCCCAGTTCCGGGAACATGTTTCCCATCACGGCCTTGTAGAAGAAGCGCGCGTATAGGAGATGTAGGATGGCGTGTTCGACACCCCCGATGTAGACATCCACGGGTAAATGCGTCCGGGCCGCGAGCTCTGATATTGGCGCGTCTTTGTTGTGGGGGTCCGCGAACCGCATATAGTACCAGCTGGAATCGACAAACGTATCCATCGTATCCGTATCCCTCTTCGCCGGGCCGTGACATTTCGGACAAGCAGTATTCACCCACTCGGTCGCCGATTCGAGCGGGTTGCCCGCCTTTCCGCCGGCCCAGTGGTGGTCGACCCGTGGCAGCTCTACCGGGAGCTGGTCCTCGGGCACCGCCTGCGGGCCGCAGCTCTCGCAGTGGATGATGGGGATCGGCGTGCCCCAGTATCTCTGTCTGCTGATGAGCCAGTCCCGGAGCTTCCACTTTGTACGCAGCTCGGCCAGTTCTGTCTCGTTTTGTATCCGGTCGACCAGGGGTTCTACGACCGCGTCTGATGCGCTTCGAAAGTAGGGACCGGCAAGCTCGGTCATATACCCAGACTCCAGGTATGGTCCGTCTGATGTGGGAACAGCCCCCGTTGGGTCTGGCGTGACGGCGTACTTGACTTGGCCAGAGGAGTTCTGTTTCCAAAACGTAAAATCTCTCAAATCGTGTGCCGGGACTCCCATCACGGCCCCGGTCTCGTAGTCGGCTCGAACGTAGGGAGCGATGTAAACAGGTAAAGGACCCGAGTTCTGTGACAAATCCGCCCCCATGCTGCTGATAGGGCTGTTTGCTTGTATGTATGGAATCTTGTAGCCTTGCATCCGCCTCTCCTCGCTACCATCCAAAATCCCCAGGTATTCGCGGATACTAGCATCAGACGTCGCAAGCTGTTTTACCAGTTCACTGTCAGGCGAGACAGCAAGGAACTGGGCCCCGAATATCGTCTCGGGACGAGTGGTATATATCTCGAGATCCTCCAACGTGACACCTCGAAGTTGAGTATCACCGGCAACACTAAGCGGGAAGCGATACCGCGCGCCCGTCGTCCGGCCCAGCCAATTCTTCTGCATCGTCAGCACACGCTCGGGCCAGCACTCGTCCTTGGCAAGCTCGTCGATGTCGCGAAGCAGCTCCTCTTGGAACTCGGTGATGCGCAAGAACCACTGCTCGAGCGGGCGCTGTTCCACAAGGGCGCCGGACCGCCATGACCGCCCTTCCGAGTCGACCTGCTCGTTCGCGAGGACCGTCTTGTCTACGGGGTCCCAGTTCACGACGGCGCGCTTCCGCGTCACGAGCCCGTTGGCGTGGAAGAGGAGGAAGAGTTTCTGGGTATGCTTATAGAACTCGGGATCGCACGTCGCGAATTCCTACCAAATGTCATATCACACAAGTCAGCCACCAAGTTGTTTTGTTTTTATTTTTCTTTTTTTCCAGAGATGCAACATATGTCGCAATGCAACGCAACGCACCCTAGACCAATCGAAAGTCCCGTTCATGAATCCTAGTTGTTCTTTCATGTGCGCAATATTCTTACGAGTCCATACGGCAGGGTCGATGCCCCGTTCGATGGCCGCGTTCTCAGCAGGCAGACCGAAAGCATCCCAGCCCATGGGCAACAGCACGTTCCTGCCCTTCAGCATATGATATCGGGCCACGACGTCGGCGATGGTATAGACGCGGAGATGGCCCAGGTGGAGGTAGCCCGAGGGGTATGGGAACATGGAGAGGATGTACATATTGTCGGAGGACTTGCGGTCCGTGCTCGTCGTCGTACCGGGTTCCGACTGCGCCTTCTTGTTCTCGCTCCATATCTGCCGCCATTTTCGATCCAGGACGGGCAGGTCGAGCTTCGCAGTCGCATAGTATCTATGGAGCGCAAGTGGCTGTATGGATAAGGAGGGTCGCGCGATCGATATCGACGAAGTGGCAGAAGAAAGCTTCTTCAGGCCAGGCCCGGCCAGCTTTCTTCTTATGGAACAAAACATTGGGCGAGGTGCATCATCGCAGAAACTTTAAGAGCCACTAGCGTAAGTACAGAGAGTCTAGGCAGCTCCTACCGTCGCAATTGAAGTCAGTCTTCCCGAATGCTGCCGAGGTCCACACAACAAATGAAGCGACTTACGACAAGTCAATTTGGAGTTTGGGAACTTTTTGGAGTCAAGACGCCAATCGATCGCGCTAATTGTAGGCGCACCCCACCTGTAAATACCTGGGGAACCACTGGCAAGGGGCCAAGAGTTACCCTGGAAAAGAGGACATAAGTCATCCTGTCCAGAATCCAGATTGCTTCTTCCAAAGTTTTATATAGACTCCACAAAAATAAATCTAAAGCAAGAAACGGATATAATGTCTGAGAGCATTTTTTTCATGACCTTTATCTGCTGCTTTAGGTATTATCCATTATCTATTCGCTTCTCTCTCTAACCATTCCATTTTCCCTCAAATCATCTACTCTATACATCTCTAACTCTAGCTTTAACCGAACCATTCATCAAATTCGTATTATAAAGCTGTAGAAAAACCACCAGAAATGTTCATGATAACGACGACGAGACACTGCGGCCTAGACAATGTCTCTGTCCTGACTAATCCGATCGACTGAGCGCTCGCTCCGATTCGCGCTCTTCCTCCGTAATGTACCCATGGACCGACTGAACAACCCCCTGTTGCTGCCCCTGCCACTCCCGTTCGACAGCTGCCGATCCAGGTCGCTCAAGCTGGGGCGAGCGCCCGTCGTCGCGCCCGAAGCCGGCTCCTCTTCGATCCGCGGCGGGAGCTGCGTCGTCGGTATATTGTTATTCGGCGTCTTGCGACTAGCAAACACGTCCTGGAATATGTCGTTCATCTCCGCCGCGTTGGTGGCCCGCGAGTTCGCTCTTCTCCTCGTCGCGCTGAGGATGGCTGGGTCGACCGTCTGCTGCTGGCTCTGGCTCTGATAGGACGGCGGGGAGATGTTGGTCTGATACAAGGGGAAGTCGGGGCCCGAGACCTGGAACTGCTTGCGAGGCTGCTCGATGCCCAGTGCCACCATCTGGTTCATCAGTTCGATGGCGAACTTGTTGTGGCGCGTCAGACGCAACAGCTCGTTCTGGAAGCTCGTCTTGTGGAAGCAGATGAAGTTGACCGTCATGCTGCACGCTTCCTCGAAGCTGACCAGTTCTGTTATAATCTGATTCGTGAAGTCGCGTTTGTTCGCCATCACGTACTCCCGCATGCGCGCCTCGAGCTCCGTGATCACCGACGACGGCGTGCCGTACTTGACCTTGAGCGTGAAGACGTCGGCCAGCGTGCCGCTTCGGCGGTGGTTCAGGATGAAGAGCGTATTCAAGATGGAGTTCGGAGCTTGCACGATATGACCTTGCATCTTCTTAAATTCGGTGTAGAGGAGCGATATCTCGGTAACATAGTAGTCGTCGCCCTGAAGCGTTGATCCGGTGTTGCCGTACACGGTGACGCGGTCACCCACGTCGAAGGGATGTTTCACGAAAACAAATATGATCGACTGAAGAAATTCCTGTGCGGTGGCTTGCAACACCCAAGCCAGCCCAAGGACGGCGGTGCCGGCTGAAGCAAGCGCAGCTGCCGTGGACGCTGAGATGATGGATATAAACACGATGACGGATATGAGGAAGATGATGACGAAGAAGACTCGGTCCAGCTTGGTGATGACCGAGTCCAAGTCTTTGACCGACGCAGCGATTGCCTTCTTCTCCCTGTGGACCTCGTCGACAAACGCTTCGAGCTCTTCCTGGGAGACATCACCATTCAGATCGCGATCGAACACCATGAAAGCAGCTTCTGCATCTTCGGGCGTCGGGAACGCGGGATTCAAGTCGGCTGGTAGAAGGACGTCACTACCATTCTGGGCATAAGTTCGGAATAGGCGGCGAGCCAGGACCTGGGCAGACGCCGAATTGCGCAGGAGCTCAGACACAACCTTGCGCGGGTGGTTACTGAGCTTGACCTGGCGGCCGGTGAAGTCGCCTGCCACGCGGTTTGTGATATCGCCCAGCTTTGTCGCTACGCCTCTGGCATTGTTTGCGATGAGACCCAGCGGAGTTCGGACTCCCGAACTCGTCCGCGCTCCCATGACCGCTTCCTCCGAGACTAATCTGTCCTTTGAATGCTCGTAAAGATGCACAAGGTAACTACGCTCCTGTCAGATAAGACCTCGAACCCGAGTTGGGCTGCTTCCACTTACGCAATGCTTTGCTTGTTCACCTCGATGCGGTTCGAGTAGGTCCGCATGTGGAACGAGGCAGCGATCCACTGGATCACAATCTTCTCAACAAAGTTGAGGATGGCCAGCACGAAGAAGGCTATGATGATCTTGTTGACAACATCAATCCATCTGATGAAGGGATAGGCGGTGTCGGCCTCGTCTGGGACTCGCGCAGGGACCTTATGGCTGTTCATAATGGGGAGGAATGATATGATCACGGCCAGCATCCAAAGAAAGAGGGCAAGGGGGAGTTCGAGCTGGCGACCGATGTCCCTCCACTTGGAAAAGTGCCCTTGACCGGAGATCTTAGCAGCCAGTCCGAGGACGTAGGGCATCGCCGACGTGACGATTCTGGCAGCCCAGAGAGACAGCCAGACGACCTCGAGCCAGATTCCGAACCAGAGGAGTTGGACGCCTCCGGGCCCCCCAATGACTGCCTGCTTCTCTTGGCCCACGAAGATGCCGAGGAAGATGGGGATGAGGAGGATGACGGTGACAGGCAGGCTGTAGAAGAAGTACCTGGCCACGCGGGGCAGCTTCCGGACGAGGTCGAAGGCTTTCATCAGCTTGGTCGGAGACTCGAGGTTCCGGCCGACATTCGGCGTCTGAGCGGGCTGGTTGAAGACATCCTCCTTATCCGCCTCGGCAGTCCGTCCTCTGGACCGAGAGCGCTCTATTTCACACTCTTCATTGCTAACGGCACGTTCGACCTGGAGCAAGGTCAAGTCGTCGTTCAGTCTCGTCGCCTGATCGCGCGAATCGGGGGCGGACATGTAGCGGATATCAGGGACCAGGCGATCCCCTTCTTGGGGCATCTGATCGGGTTTCTCGTTGTATGGCAGGTCCAAACCTCCGTGGTCCGAGACGGTAGGAGCGCCCGTCAACGTTGGCGAGCTCTTTTCGTCCGGCTCATTCTGACGGTGGTCACTAGCCATGCTATGCGAGTATGTACTTATGTAGCTAGATGGCTGCTAGGTAGGTCGAAGTGGTGCACTGTAAGATAGATGTATTTGGTTTCTCCTTATTTAATCAGAGGAAATGACGCTAGTGGAGGAGCATTTCGAGGATATCCGGGGGACGCTCCAGAGATCGTCGGGGAGCGGGGGGGCTTCCGAGGTTTTCGAGAGACGCTGTTAGCCGAGTTGGAATCGGTCGTTACAGAGATCTAAGACAAGAGGGGGTGGAGGTAGTCTCAGCTAAGGTTAGACTAAGTATGTAGGTATTCTTCTCGATTTGGTACGTCGACAATGCGCAAGCTGAGTAGACGAGACAGGACGAGTAGGCGCAACGTAGTGTCTGATGAGAAAGGCAGGTTGACAGTGTGTCGATATTTCCTCCCTTCAGCCAATACCTCGCGCAGATACTGGATTGTCCAACATGTATCAATGTGCAAGGTATCCCAATATTTGATAGGTATCAAGGGACTGCCAAACTTGTGGCAACTTGCTGTGTAGCTGAAGAAGTTGCAGTCGACTGATAGGTAACTTTAAGGTTCAAATATTTGACTCGAGATCGGCAACCCCTTGGACCCTATCGAGAATAGCTTCAATGACGCGGTTGCTTCACTCAAGGTCCACAAGGGTCCACCGACAGCAGATACAACAACCGCACTAACGAGCTAACACGGTGCAAACAACTGGGGCCGGTTAATCAGTCTTTTGCTGGTATTCTGAATCCATGGTCCTTCCATGCTGAAGGAATCCGGACAATGTTTTGCTGTGCAGGGCATTTTTGGGAGCAGAATTGGGTTGTTGAATTCAAGATAATGTACAAGTAATGCAAAAGGTAAATACCCATTGTTACAAGCTGTATTGCAAGTGCAATGATCTATGCAAAGCACTGCTGTATGTGTAACACACCTACCGCAACCAAGACATAGAACACTGCCAATTAATAAGCATGTTTACACCATCTACTACAACACGAAATCTTGGTCGGAATCTGGAATTATACATCTGACAATCCTGATCGGCCCTATCCTGATCCCTACCCTTGGCTAGTCTAGCCAAGGGAAAAAAGACAAAGACGTGTTCCAACTTCATTGCAATGATTGACAAAGGGGTAAAAAGCTGGCTGGCTGGGCATCACCCACGAACCACAAGAACTTGAAGGTTGTATTCACCGTTCCATCGGTTATCTGGTTAGGCAATGTGCAACATCAAATAGTCAGAGCCAGTTTCTTATGGCTTTTATGTTTGTCTCTTCCGATAAACAAGATCTTGGTCCCGTCGACGAATTTGAATACCAATCCCCTGCTGTGCTGTCTTGTCTTCAAATTCCAACCGCAACCCCCCCACGCCGGCTACCGCATCAACCCTGCAGTCTAAAAACGGTACCGGCCCGGGGACTAGATAGCAGCCCCCATTTGACTGATTTGCGCCGAGATGCAAGGCACCGGGACGCCACATATGTCAGTGCCGGGAGCCAAGGGAAGAAGAAAAAGACCTTTTTTGTTTGCCAAGGGATGTGCGGGGGCACTTCTTTCATTTTCGGTTACATGTTCTTCAATCTGGACAGAATTTTCTGTCATACACAGATGGAATATGATGTTTTGCTGTGATAAACAAGCTGTCCTAAATTTTGATATTGAATAGAACCCTTTGGCTAGGCACATTGGAGAGATGGCCGTTGATAGGTAGGTAGGTAACTCTTCTGTCCCTTGAGCAACAATAGGAAAGGGGGGTTCTCTGATCCACGAGCGAAAGCCCCCAAGGACGCGCTTTGCTGTCCCGTGTCCAACTTGTTTCACCTTGCAATATATGGCATTAGCGGAATCCACACTGTACCTCAAACATTTCCCACGGTGCATTGCCAAATCATGGAGGTGTGGGTGTGACATATCGAACCTGAATCGCTCTTCCCTCCCTCCCTTTGCTTGACAGCAATTAACCTACCTGACTGTAAATACCTTGATTTTAATATTAATAGTATATGCTGCATTCAATTGAATTCCTCCATTCTAACAATGCTCCACCCCGATAGCACAGTAGTCCACCATCCTCTAGATACTACCTCTTCTCTTTACATGCGTGCAGTTAAAGTTCCAGGAATCGCAAAAAACACCCATGCAAGGGAAAGGAGGGTGCAAGGGTCGAAACCCCCGGCGGCGGCCCCCCCCCCGGACCCTCTAACGTCATTCCTCTATTTCCCTAACCGAACCTAGATAGGCTGATCCCCGTTTTCCTGTGCATGGACAGCTGTACTTGTACAACAGCTCTTCCCAGTTCCAAGTCCCAGGGATCACAAAAAGAAAAACGGACGGAGTACCTAATAAGGGAGACCTCCCAACATTCAAAGTTTAGATAAAGATTTGCGCACTTTTCGCATACCTTCCTATTTTGCCCTTTTGCATTTCGCTTCGAGTCGCGGACGATCGGGATCCTCTTGTAAGACACTCTTAAGAACGCTTTTCATGAGCGTTTCTTTTTAGCTCATTTCGTACCTACCTTCTATTAAAATGCAAAGTACTGTCATGAGCCGTGCACGCTATTCTGGTGACAGGAATGGCCCTACCATGGAGCCAAATAACGCGGGGAAATCAGAAGATACATATACCATTGAGGGACTGTTACTAACGTTAGATACCATGTCGGGCTGTACTGTCCCAAAGACCACCATCATGTCCATCATGCCTACAATATGGAGCCTTTTGATTTACATATTGACCCTGACCTACTCCATTCAGACCTCTTCCACCTCCCATCTAGGTTTCGCATCTCTGGACCCTTACCCACTCCCTCGCTATAATAGATGCCATTCTTTGCTATTCACGGCGAAACAGGCTTCAGGTTGATGTTAAGTGCAGGTTTATACCAGACGGTCCAGGCCTTCTGCCGCGCGATCCAGTCCCGGCTGTCGTCGGCGAGACTCATGTCGAAGTTGTATATGACCTTTGCGAGAATGAGCCGCATTTCCGCGTAAGCGAGACTATGAAATAGGCGACAGTATCTCGTTAGCGGGTTGACCGGAAGACAAAGAAGCGGCTGTGCTGTGCGCCTATCGCAATGGGAGTCGACTTACTTTCGACCCAGGCAGTTTCGGGGCCCGACGCTAAAGGCTTGCATGGCATCTTAATAACGATTTGTATTAGCTCATTACTCTCTCCATCTCGGGGCGCAAATGCCTGGTGGTTTCAGACATCAACTTACCGAGTTGATCGGTCTGGTACCTTGGTGCGCCCAGCCATCGCTCCGGCGCATACTTCGAAGGTTCGGTCCACAGCCGAGGGTCGTTATTGATAGCCCATTGATAAATCGATACTACGGTCTAACAGTACGCCAAGTCGTGTTGGATTATCAACAACAAACATCGCTCTTCGCTGGAATGGAAAAGGCATCAACTTACACCTCCCGGAACAAAAATGCCGTCGACCACTGCACCGTTCGGGGGTGTCTGTCGCGGCATAGCGGCTGCGACTGGTGGGTAACAGCGGAGTGCTTCGTTTAGACAGGCTAGCATCTGTGCAGAGTCTGAGGTCAGGCCAGCTCTTCAAGTGCTTTCTCTGTGCTGTAGTTCATATTCGGGACTTACAAAAGACAAGTTCCCGACGCTTGTCAGGGTGATTTCATCATCGCTGCTAAAGGAAGACCGAACCTCGTGCTCGAGCTTCTTCAATATATCGGGATGCGCAGTGAGCAGATAGGTGACTCCGGAGAGCAAGGTAGCGGTCGTCTCAGACCCGGCTATGATCAAAACCTGCGCGTTCCCCGTCATGCTTCTAAGATCAAGCTTGAGCTCGTCCTTCCGCCGTATCAGCCCCTCGAGAAAGTCTGGCCTCTCGCCCCCTTTCATGCGCTGCTCGACCTTCTGGCTGACAATGCTGCGGCTCTTGGAATCGGCCAGCAAGCTCGAGCGCACCACCAGCTCGACCAGGAATCCGAAACCGGCCTGGAACAGGGCGACTATATAGGACGCCTGCCAGAGCGTATCGCTCATGATCTTGATCCACGGGTGGTAGGCACTCTTTTCCAGGCAGCCGAAACCGCCGTCGACGCCGAAGCTGAGGTCGCCGATGATATCGAAGGTCGTGTAGTTGTACCACGCGCACATGTTCTGGACGGCGCCGCCCTCAGCCGTGGTCACCTCCCTCAGGCGCTTGATGAGCAGGTTCACATAGGAGCCGATGAGGGGCTCCTGCTCCCGCATCGAGCGGTCGCTGAACCCATGCGCCAGCTGCCGCCGTAGCGAGCCATGTTCGCGGCGGTCCGTGTTGAGGACGGTCCTAGGTACGTGTTTGAAGATGTTGTAGAAGCCCTTGTGCTTCTCCAGTTCCTCCTCGCCCGCCTTCTTGTGTCCGTATATGTCACGCCAAGCCTGCGGGTTACAGAAGATGAGATGGTTCGGGGAGATGCGAACGACGGGCCCGTAGCGCCTATGGAGTTCGGCCGCGTGGAAGGGCAGATTGCCTCGTATCCGATGCCATGCATCGGGCCAGATGCTCATGCGATGAGAAAGGGGACCTGGATGGTCTCGTAGGGGATGGAAGTACACATTGTATATACATCGCCCTATGGTGTATAATGTTCCCTTTCAGCCAGCGCTCGCCATTAGTTGTTTCCTTACCCCGAGAGAGAGCATGATATGCTTACCAGCACGAAGCCTAGTTGGACAATATTAATTACGCCGCCCATGATTCTTGCCTACTCATGAGAGTCTGTTGTTCGAGGCGAGGTTCAGGAGGGCACCAAACTTCAAGGGGTTTTGGAAAGGAAGATCAGCTCGCTTTTAGGTTACAGATTCATGTGCCATACGTACCCTTATCTGTCTCGATTCCGCAGCTCACGCAGCACATATGATGACGTTATGCCAGGAATTCATCGACTGGACAGGCACGCTGCACGACTTCCCAGATTGGGTGCTTATATATCTCTCAGTCGACTTCATGCGGGGACAGGGGTGGAGGGTAGCAAAAGGCCGTGACTCGTTGAAGGTTCAGTCGTGGTGGTGCCACAGCTCACGTTTGCTTCCTGCAATCAGGGGCCTACGTATCTCCAACGGAGTTCTGCATGGACTTCATGCCGGCCAAGAGGACTTTTCATAGGACCGGGCGGGTTCCAACCACGACCCCGAGGGCCCGTACTCTACCCGACTCTCGATACACGGGGCGGTTCAGGTTCCCGGATCTGCAACCATGGCCAATGCGATGCCGCTTACCTAGCATGCAAATTTTTCTGCGTAGGCATCTGCCACATTCTGGGGTCTTGGCTCCTTCAGAGCTTAGTGGCATATCAGCTTATGACTTCTCTGAATATCATATCCCTGAATATCCGACCCTCCGTGACCCCTGTCGAGCACATATAGTCCCAATCCCATGAGCATGTTGGCTCGAGAGGCGCTTAGGCAAGGTTGGTCGGAATGTAGTAAACGGTAGACTTAACCTAACCTAGTAGGCTACATAGCAGTGTCGCCATACATGGCCGAAGGAGGAATGAAGGAAATCCTACGCAATTCCTCGGTTTCAAAATTTCAATACTTTCCATGGCCTTGCGGTATCGAATCATGAAAGGCCTGCTTCATCGCTGTCCAACAATTGTAGTTTCTCAGGGTACTTCACCACAAGTAGATAGCACCTGCTTGGTTGAAAGTACGATGTAGGAGCGGGGAATTTTCTGCCGGGGTTGGTTGGTATGGCACAGACAAACGAGCTGTCTGTTGGGTGGCAGGCAGGCGCAGAGCAACGCAACACTGCCCATTGGCCGTAACACGCCTGCCTGCCATCGCATTCACCTAGCCGCCGAGGATGGGCTGAGCACCAGCATTCCCGATATCTACCTACATGTACATACATAGGTTAGATACTTACCTACATACATGTAGTTGGTACTTACCTGGTGTTCTGCCAGATATACATACATGCATGTCTGAATCTCCACTAGATAGCAGACGCGATATTGAGAAACTGTATGCAAATGGCAGCTGCGAGCAGGTGGTTGACTGGCGCTCCGGGCAAGGACAGGTTCGCTCTTGCTTCGATTATCCGATCCTTATTGGCACTTCCCAGGCCCGTTTTCAGCGCATTCACTAAGTAAGTACCTCTATATCTCGTAATGTTATGCAGCTCCGACATTGTGAGGGAAGGCGGAATGTGCGAACCATACAATGGGTCATACCTATGGAGGTGTCAATTACGATTTGAAGTCTTAACCTGGTATTGACTGCTCCTCCAATCCGAAACCGCATTCCAGGTGCATACGGCCAAATCTCACGAGCCTTTTTATTCTCTTACGTCAGATGCCAGTCAACTATTAGGTATGATATGAATTGATTGAGTTGCTAAATACTTCTGTTGAAGTCTACTCAAGTCCTGACATCATCTGACAAATTGGTTGCTTCACACAAACAACAACTGAGGTAAGAAATGAAATTTCAAAAGTTTCAAGGAAAAGGAAACGAGAGCAGCAGTGTCGGCCTCCTTTTTCCTTCATGTCGAATATCCGGGCATCATGGTTCCGTTGACATCAAGGACATGAATCAAGTGACCACGACAAGCCGGGGCCGCCGGTACGATAGCCAAGAGGCAGCTGCATCAGTGGTGATAAGCCGCGAAGGTTCTGATCTTTTTGCGTGACGAACAGTCCAGGTTTTAATCTGTTTGGCTATTCGGACTTTTGTTCCGAGGGTAGAGGGATATTCATCTTGGCGAGCACTTGCTTCATGACCACGTTTCCGGGTGTGTGCCATGAATCTGGCAGCCGGGTTCCCATTGATAGCTCCCAGCGCACGCGGCCAAACTCCCCAGCTTGCTGCGTTTTTGCGTCGCGCGCCAACATAAACGTGCGGCCGGATACTTTGTGTGGCTCCACGCCATCCGTGAAGGAAATCCGGCAAGGACGAAGTTGATACGCGCTGGTCAGGTAACGCGCCAGCTTGAATTCGTGCTCGGTTGTCTGAACCTTGTATGCAAACCCGGAAACCTCCTTTCGACAGCCATCTATCATGGCCGGATCCTGGCCCCACGACGAGAGCTGGTAGCCGACGACCTTGGCGGGCCTTAGGACCGGTTCCTCGTCGAGGTCGAGGATACGCTTCAGGGTCTTGGGGTCCGTCAGGGTGCCATAGAAGAAGTACCACTCCGGTCCAATCGGACTGGGAGCCTTGTCGCAATGGAAAGCTGTCTTGATGAAGTCCGGTCCGGCGGCCTCCAGCGAGGCAAGATAAATCGATATCTTCTCCCCGCGTTTGTCGAACCTGCGGCCATGAGCTAGTTGCTCATAGAGAGACGGGGAGGGTGTTCTGTTTGGTGTCGGCTCCATATTTCAGATGCGTCGGTGAGCGTCCGGTGGTGGTGCAGCGCGTCGTTCCTGCATAGGTTCTTGGATCATATAGGAAAGGAGAGTGGACGTGAAGGTGAAGAATTGGGGAAAGTTGGGTTGCGAAAGGCAGACCGCAGGATCAAGGGATGGTGTAGGCAGGCTCGTTAAATATGTCAGAAATGACATATACAACATAACATGCAAGCGACTAACAATTCATGTTAGTTGCGCCTCTCTTTTGCATGTATGTAAGTGCAGTTACACCGTATGGTGTACAGTACGCAGTACTGTGTCTGTCTCTACACACTCTGGCCCCTGGACAATGGACAGCATGGCGCCTGGCATTGGTCGAGTCCAGCCTCAGGCTGCCCATGCTGCCAATGTCTCACGAGCCGGTGCCATAGCGAAGCTCGATGCCTGCGGCGCGGTGGACCATGTCATCGAGCTCATGAATCCGAGTGGATCCCGCTTCTTCGGTTGGAACTTCCAGGCCATCAAGAAGTACAAGACTGTCGAGTTCCGCCGGGGCCTGCCAGCACCTCCATTAGGGACGTTTTCTACTGGATCGAGCTAGCAACCACATTTCTCCGTGCCTCACTTAAGATGCCGACTGCAGACAGCATCCGCCAGAGTTCACCAACCGTCGGCGGTCTTATGCAGTATCTGACTCAGGGCGTCGACGACACTGAGGGCGCCGGGCAATCGGATTACCTCTGGGGTCGACTTAAAGGCTTGAATCTTGATGCTAGGGAGGACCCAATCCACGTTGGAAAACTCAGTGACGAGAAGCAGAAGAAGCTCGACAAGAAGATCTTGCTGGATCGGCAGAGCAACTAATTCCTGGCCAGATAGCGTCGCCGCGACGAGGGCACAAGGATCGATTTGAGGAGCCACGTGTTGGGTAATTCTGATTTTGAGATATCTGTTCTTGTAGCGTACAGGTCTGTTGTTGTCTCCTTTGTTATAGACTAGAATAGTTGTTTGAAGATGGCTGCTCCTCCTGATGGCTGGTTCCGAATAGCCGAGCAAGAAGCCCGAACGTAAAAGAAAAAAAAGGCCCAACTGAGCGTCACCTAGCCATCCACCCAGAGCCTAGAGGTTACTCCATCCACCGCGCGCGCAAGTGCTGCTGTCGTGTATAGCTCACCGGGGTCAACACGACCGCATGTGATGACGAGGAATAAGTTAACGGGCGAATAGTCTCCGTGTATGTGTGTGTGTGTGTGTGCCTCAACTTGTCGTCATAGCCTCCCTCTTCTATCTTGTCTTGTCTTGACCACCGGGACGGTTTTCATTTATGAAGTAAGTTATGCGGTGATTAACAACAGGGAGACCTCGAGGCTCTCTCTCTCTCTCTGTGTGTGTGCGTGTGTGACTTCACGTATGCATGCACGTAATAAGTGCAATACATGGTCGTTATGTAAAACGAACCCGCCTCATTTGTTGTTTATTTTATTACTTGTGTAAAAACTCGCTTCCCCGCATATTGAAAGACCTTCCCCAGAGCCGACCCTATCGCATTTCTCCGTGCCTGTTTCTGAATATGTCCATTTGCACCTTTTTAGCACATGACAAGAAAGTTATGACACGCCGGTTAAATGCCGTTGTCAAAGCGGCTCTCTCTACCAGCAGTAGCAACATGATGTAATAACAAAACCCACGAGTTCGCACTTCCCCGACCTGGTTACTGCATGCGGAAACATGCCTTTGTGTGTCCAGCGGAGATGTTTTGACGGGCCTAGCCTATTGTTTACGTGATGGCCGCCGATCACTTCGGGACGTCCACCGGGTGCACGAGTCCCACAATATCTGGGCGTTTCGGATCGGCGAAAGTTGTTTCGAGCGCCTGGAATAGTCTGAGTTAAACAGGAGAACGGAGGCAGAGCGGATTAATGAGAAGTTAGGCATGTATGAGCAGCGCCGAGACTTATGAGATGGGGCGCCTGAGAAGATTATAAGAGGCGGCGCTTTCTCATCATCACGAGTCAGGAGAAAGGTTTTGCGTGTGAGCTAGGAAACTCAGCAACGGCGAGATCTCACTTCCATGGTCTTAAGAACTTAAAAAACAGACAAGATGAAGCTGAACCTTCTCATCCTAGCCGCTGTGACGGGCGTCACGTCCGGTTCTCCCGTTCAGGAGAAGAGACAGCAAGGCGGCGGAAACGGACCCTACGGACCAGGAGTAAGTCTTAGTCATGCCGCCACCCCAGCACCCGCTTCTCTCGCATTCCCCCTATGCCTTTTCTCACACCCACAATGTAGGTCTACACCACAGAATCCAGCCTCGGGTCACACACCATCTACATGCCCTCCAAAGCACCGTCGGACCTCAAGCTCCCCGTGCTCGTCTGGGGCAACGGCGGATGCGGGTCCGACGGTCTCGCCAACGTGAACCTCCTGCAGCAAATCGCGTCGTACGGATACATGGCCATCGCCTCGGGCGGGCCCGGTCAACAGGGCGGGACGACGGCGCAGATGATGACCGACAGCATCAACTGGGCCGTTGCCAACGCGGGCAAGGCGGGCACCAAGTACGCCCAGGTGGACGCGTCCAAGATCATGGCCGCCGGCTTCAGCTGCGGCGGCGTCGAGGCGTACGCGCAGATCTGGGACAGCCGGGTCAAGACGGTCGGCATCTTCAGCTCGGGACTGCTGGACAATCAGACGGCCGCCCAGCATTTCGACAAGCCGATCTTGTACTGTTTGGGGGGGACGGGAGATATTGCGTATCAGAATGTAAGACAAGACCAAGACCTCCTCACCTCTTAACTATCATTTCCCCTTCTACGTTTTATCCTGAATCAAATACTAACGAATAAAAAACAGGGCGAGCGCGACTTCGATAACCTGCCCGCCAACACGCCCTCCTGGAAGGGCAACCTCAACGTCGGCCACGGCGGGACCCTGTTCGACGCCAACGGCGGCCTGTTCGGCAAGGCCGGGCTCAACTGGCTGCAGTGGATCTTCCGCAACGACCAGAACGCGGCCTCGTACTTCAAAGGCGGGTACAGCGCCGACGGGTGGCAGGTCGAGACACATGCGCTCGATAAACTGACGCCGCTGACGAAGAGGGATGAGTGAAGAAGATGGTGAGAATCATAGTGGGGGGGGGGGAGAGATTTGTATGAGATTGGGAAGCGCAGGGAAATGATGTATATGGTACGGATATGAGTTAACCTAAGGTTAAGCATGTTGCTAGTTTGAGTTTCGGCTATACAGCCCCAAACAGTAAAGTCTATACCATGTCGTGTCTATTTACACACCGCTTGTGATTAAGAGCTATTTCCTCAGCCAAGTAATGAAACGTATCCCTTCTCTTCCGATTCCCCCAGACAGAAATCCCCCTTAGGTTAGACAACTAACTGTTACCCATCTATCAGCCAAACTCCCCTCTCTGGCCCTCCCCCCTTTTCCAAAAGGCTAAAGTCAACTTATTAGTCCTACTCTTTTCCGCTCCCGCCCGCAACGGCAGTCAAATTCCTATTCCCCGGTTTGATAATCGTCTTCTGCCTCGGGAGGGCATCCAGGACCTCGTCGGTTAAGTTCAGTGTATCCTTGACGACCTGTCTCGGCGTGAGGGCCAACCACTGGGCCGCGCTGACGTCGGCGAACCTATCGGCCTGCAGCACCTCGAGGAAGACGACGTCCCCGTCGCCCGTGTTCTCGACGTAGTGGCTCTGCGCCTGGGGTATGTACCCGACGTCGCCGGCGGTGAAGTCGAACGTGCGGGCCGAGGTCGGCGCCTTGTACACGCTGATGCGCGCCGACCCCTGCAGGAAGTACGACCACTCGTCCGACGTCGTGTGCCAGTGCACCTCGCGCATCGCGCCCGGCGCGAGCGTCACGAGCGCGGCTGAGAAGGACCGCGCGATCGGGAAGGTGAGCGGGTCGAGGATCTTGACGCTCCCGCCGGGCGTCGTGAGGGGCGCTTGTCGCGACCAGTGGTACGTGTAGCCGTTGGGTCCCGAGAGGGCGCCTGCGGAGCCGGTGATGTTTTGTTTAGAGATGTCGGACGGGATGGGGGAGCCGTTGAAGATCTGGATTTTTTCCCACACAAAAGTCGTCAATAGCTGTCTTTTTCTCTCTTTTTTCATACACCCACACGGGTTTCCTATCAACATACGTATTTCTGATCCTGCGGGATCCCATCCAGCGCACTGACGTCGACCTGCAGGTCCTTGGCCCAGACCTCCTTGGGCGAGCGCAGCATCATCTCCGTCGCCAGGAACGTGTCCTCCTCGGAGAAGTCGCCGCTGTCGAAGACGAGGAGGAATTCGCACCCCTCGTCGTGTGCCTGCAGCGAGTGCGGCACCCCGGGCGGGAAGAACCACACGTCGCCCGCCGTCACGTCGTCGATGAAGGACGCGCCGTCCTCGTTTATGGCCGCCACCCGCACGCTCCCTTTGAGGATAAGGCCCCTTGTAAGATGGAAAGGTATTATGTTAGCAATGTGTTGCGAGAGAGAGAGAGAGAGAGAGAGAGAGAGAGAGAGAGAGAGAGAGAGAGAGAGAGAGAGAGAAAGAGAGAGAGAGAGAAAGAGAGGCTCAGATACTCTCTTAACGTTACCCATCTGTATGTAGGAAAAACATACCACTCAGCGCTCTGATGCCAATGCAACTCCCTATACGCATTCGGCGCAAGCCTCATATCCACGCCCGCCATGGCCGTCGCCGCAGGGAGGTTATCCACATTCTGCTGCCTCGCCCAGCCACTCCCCTTCCCTATTCCGGCTCTGTTATGGCTCAGACCCAGCGGCCACATGGCATTCGCCACGTCACCCTGGTCCGACGCCGGAGGGGCGTACAGGTCCGGGTTCAACCTCTCGTACTCGAACGTTCTGGGCCCCGGGTCCGTCGCCCCGACGCCGCCGCGCAGGGGCTGGGGTCCGTGGGGCGCTGTCAGCGTAGGCGAGCTGAAGTCGAGGTACAGACCCAGGTCCGCGTCTGCGTCTTGTCCGTTGACGAACTCCGGGTCCGGAACCGCGGCCGAGTCAGACCCGGGACCCGACACGACCGGAAGAGGGGCTATACCGCCTTGCAGCGAGGTCGGGCCGCGCAGGGAGCCGCTGGTGGAGGTGAAGGTTGGGATAGGCGGGGATACGCCTGCTACCGGCCCTGTGTTCTCGTCGTATGTCATTCTGGAGTCTTGGGTGAGTATGAAATTCGAGGTGTGTTGGCACGAGTCAGGAAGATGGTGTATCTTACTGAGGCATCGGTACAGCGTGAGCTATGCGCAGTAGCCCTGCGGCAAGGACAGCTTTCTGAACAAACATCTCGGTTGAGGTTCGTGAGTGGTTCCGTTGTTTCTAGTCGTGTCTTCTACTGTCGAATGCGACGGTGCTTGAGGTGAGGTGGACGACAAGAAAGAGGAATGTCCAAGCAATTTCTCACTGCCCTTTATATGCTCATCCTGTCCATCTTCGACGGCGTCATTTCCGTGTCATCCACCTTCGACCATCATCAACGACTTTGACATGGGGGACACAGGATACCGACATACGCCTCGCCTTGTCCATTTCACAGGCCAGCTCGCAATGTTGTTCTCGTCGATCCCTTTGCATCGCAAATCTTTCAGCCCCTTGACACTACACAGAGCATGGGAGTCTCTATTACCTGACCTATATCAGGGATGATATGCCTTGTTCTCTCCGCAATTCCGCGCCTTGGTGTCCAACCCGTGCCCTGTTCAATTCCCATTTTTCGACAGTTTGACGCCATCACAGAACGCACGCTCAAGGCTCAATCCTACCCTTCATTTTCGATAGTATCAATCTAGTAGCTATTTCCGTCGTGTGAAAATTAATGTCGGCCGTAGAATAGGTAAGTTGGGAAGTCGGATAAGGGTCGGAATGTCAAGCCGACGCGGAATGTTTACAATGCGAAAGCCGTTCCCCGAGCGACTGTGAGTCTGTGACAAACACAGCATGTCGCGGGTACACCTCGGCATCTCGGCATGTCGTCACTTTGAGCGCTTCATTATTACTAAGGGTGACAGGGCGGGGACGCTTCCCGTTTCTTCCCTTTTCTCATACCCTCAAACAAGAGCTTTTCTTAAGGTTAGGTTACTCGCCTGCCAGTGCCAACCTCTTGGACCTGAGGCATGTGAATTGGTAACCCTACTATTAACGTAGGTAACCGTTGGGTGTAGCACATCAGGGGTATCACGGATTGTGGGCTGATATGCAGCTAACCCTGGCTTAATGGATCCCCTTAAGATGAGATGAGCATCTTACGTCTCCTTTGCACGTCTCCTTTGCACGTCTCCTTGCGGCTCAATTTTGCCAGTTTCGCGTATCTTATCGTCGTGGCCACAAGGATTCACGGCATGCTGCAGACCAGCCACTTCAACAACCATGCTCGACCATGCTGTATGCTGTCGCCTGAGACGGGAAGGTACAGAACTCTACGTAAGCACTGCTTTCTGACTGCTGATTCTTACGTCAGCCTGGCTAGATTTTATGACGATTTCCCGTCTTCTGTGGAACTCGGAGTCTCAGAGGAGGACTGGAGACCTTTGTTCGGTTCCGACATGGACGTTAACCCGCCTGTCTCTCTCATACTTGTAGATGCGGCAGGCAGCTAGATCCAAGGTAAGTAGTCAAGCCACCGTTAGTAATCAAGTTACGTGAGCATACTCAGGCCCATGTGGTCTTGTGCTACACTATCTAGCCCTGCTCCTCTTGATCAGACGGGAGATGACCGCATTCTCGGAAGATCCACGGCCAGACTCGGAGAGAGTGGAGTTTACGCAGTATGTACTGCTGTATGAGAGACGCATGGCTTGGGACGTTGTTGCGTACGCTTGACATCGGCCTAATTATCTTTGAGATGACCCCTTGCCTGGTCTTCGAAGCGCGGAAGGCCGGAGATGCCCGTCGAGGGCGGTGAGACCACATATATGGAATGCCTTGTGGCGGTAACCAGGTGAGGGAGCGATCCAAAGAGCCGAAAAGCCACAGTTAACTGACAAGTAAGTTAAGCCCAAGGAAGAGGGTTTCAGGAGCTATTTGAGAGCTGTTGATGCAGATTGGTCACTGCTTGCTTGGGCGAATTTGTGTCAGGTTAATGAAAATCGCTTCTTGACACTTGTCGCTTGTACATATGCAGGAAATATCCGAGACCAACATAGAGCCTTGTCCCAGGATTCTGCCGAGTCAATCGGTGGCTTCATCTCTGGCGCAAGTGTGAGACTGTGTCTAAGGATCTGTGCGACGTAAAATGTGGTATCGAGGTATGAAGCTGGAAGCTGGGTTGACCAGACTATCATGGCGACCGACTTTCACGGCACAGATGATCTGCCTCAACAGCAAGTGCAAGCCTTTGCTAACCATCATATCAGAGCCGGCCGGGAGCACCGAAATATGGCTGTCGATTAACCATCGAGACCGGTTTTTCATCAAAGTGTAAGCACTTGGGCCGGGCCTCAACGCCCCCCAGAAGGCATATCAGCCATCGTCCTTCTGCTGGGGAAAGAGTGTGTCTGAGAGGATAGGCTGCATATGTCGTACGACGGTCGAAGAGGGCGCGGGTGTCTTGAATAGGAACGTACTCCATGAGACACCTGAGTTGTTGGTTTCAGAATAAGACTTCTGGGTGCTGGAGTGAATGGGGGGCATCCCACATGCAGACAGCGAAGGACATAGAGCAGGATCGGGCAGGCCCCGTTCAACCCGCTTTCGAATAACAGTCTGGGGAAACCGCTAGTGTGACAGGGTCGGGTTCTACGTCATTGACAGTTAAATTGAACTTGTTTGTGTACCCTTATTGGAAAAGTGAGTCCGACATTCTCAGCTCGAGTCAAGAGTTCAAAGCGAAACAAGACCAGACATCAATTACGGAGATATGAGCGAGAAAGTCAGACAGGTAATCAGTACGTCAACAGAGTCACGGGCGCCCTCACGGCCGGGTCTTATGACCGAATAGGCAGCTTTAAGGGTTCATGTAAAGGGGATGTCCTGTATGATTTGGGACAAGCCTGTTTCAAGTGCCGATAACCCACTCTCTCTCTCTCTCTCTCTCTCGCTGTGAACAGCTGAACTCTTAGCAGGTCATAGCCTATGGGGGACTACTGTAAAAGCTGTGTGACAGATTGCCCTAACGTCGATTGTTAGGGTTTGAGGCAGGTGCCCAGGGTGCTTACAGCATGCGCGGGGATCGGAGACGAACAAGACCGATTGCCCGACACCTCACTCACATGGGAGTGACAACCAGACCTTACCAAGCAGAAATTTGGCAGAGCGTTCTTTCCGCAACTTGTAACGTTTAACTAAATGCATCTCCATGCGAATGCTTTCAGTAAATCAAGTTAGGGCCTATAGGCTGTATATCGGCTGGCCCATGCCTTACAAATGTTGACGTCGTTGAATACATCCTAATGCGTCGTCAACTCTAGCTCCTATTGTCAGTCATCCTTACCAGTGCCACCCAGCCTCCTGGTCGGTTTCGTTTCGTCCTACAGTCGAACGACAGGTGCTACCTTAATCTCGTTCTTCATGCTGTGCTGCTGTAATTTGCCCAGCTTAATGCAACTGCAAGACGCATGTTGACATTCTTCGAGGGAGCCTGCATACAAAGTCACAATTCTAAGGTTAGTTAGCTCCCGGTAAGTAGCTGGACGCGTACGTACTCACATCCCATCCCGCGCTTTGAACCTTTCTACCTACTACCTACTCGGTCGGCGGTCGGCGGTCGGCATAGTTATGACCCGTGTTGCCACTTCTTTCCAAGTAACCTAAGTTGGGTAGGTTCATTGAACCTTACCTACCTGTCTAGGTAGTCTAGGTCGGCGGCGCTATGTGGCGTTCATCAGCAATGCCTCCTGCCTTCCTGCTTTTGAGGTGTTATTTTCGGCAGTTCCAAGTCGAAAGCTCCCCGTCAGTCTCCCTAAGTATATAATGGGGCATCTAGTGGTCCTTCCCTCAATTTCAACAACTACCCGTTATTACCTTCCCAAGCTATAACTGATCAATTATCATCATTACACCCTCTTTCTCCTCCGGTTCCTTTAGAATACCTGCTATACCAAACTACCTGGTGCTTGACTCGTCACAAAGTCCTATGACCCCTATACATCGCATACATCCCATACATACAAGGTCTCTATATAAACGACGACTGGACGACTCGGCTGCGGACAACTTCTGCCTTACAGCCACCCCTCATAAACATCCATCTCGTCATTCCTACAAACTACTCATGGATCGACATGATTGGTGACACTATGAATCAGACATCGCCACCCATCACCAAACATCATCATGCTGCCCCCAGCTTCACCGTCTTCAAGAATCTGCCCCCGGAGCTGCGGATCATGATATGGCAGCTCGCCATGCCCGAGAGCAGGACGGTTGTGCTCACATCATCTTGCACACGTCAAAGACGGGAAGCGGCGTCCCTCGACGCCATTTTGCCCACGCCTTGCGAGTCCGGCGAAGATGCATGGTACTCTACCGCGCAGATCCCCGCCCTTTTACACGTGAACCAGGAAGCACGGTACGAGGCGCTGATGCGGTACACCCTATCTTTCGACATATCGGGCCCCGAGTCCAAGTCACAGCCAAAGGTGTACTTCGACTTCTCGCGCGACACCCTCTTCTTCCCGGAAGAGGAGCTCAAGGTCGAGTGCAAGACGTTATGGGCGCGGACCTGCGACCTCGAAAAGGTCAAGCGCCTGGCCATCGTGCCCGAGGGAGCGTTCAGGGCCTTGCAGTGGACCAAGACGGGCCTCCGGTCCCTGTGCAAGCTTACCTTCGTCCACGGCACCGAGGAGATGACGCACAGACTCGGCATCCTCCCTCACTTGCTCGAGGACGCCGATCCACAGCCTCCCGAGTCGCCGTGGTGGACTGATGACAATAATAATAAGACGCCACCACCTGCAGAAGACGAAGAAAAGAACCCGGCGCGGAAACGGATCAAGGACGCGAGGGACGAGTTGAATGCGCTGCTGTCGGTCCTGTCGATTGAATGGGAGGAGCTCCCGGTACTATCCACGGCTGTTTTTCGACAGGACTAGGCGGACTATTTCGGAAAGTTTTCTTCTTCAAGTACTGACCTACCTACTTACCCAACATGGGGTAAATTACGAGTGTAGGGTATCCGTTCCTGTCTCTTTACCTTTACTTCTCTTTATTTTTTGTATCGACCACTACCTTTCCGCTCTCGAGATACCCCGGCTTGGATGCTTATTTCTTATTGTCTTTTTTCTTCTTCTCGGAGACTGTCTACGGCGTCACGAAAGCGCAGGACGAAGAAGTTGAACGTTGACTTTTTTTTTGGGCGACGGAAGATTTATCTCCTGTACTCTAAGGTTAGGTAATTACCAGGATATGGAAGAGCCATACGCACTCGTGGTTCTTGCCCACTCTACTTTTATTCCAAGTTTGGCGTTGTGAGAGAGGACATGATGGAGTTGATTCACTTGGCTTGCAAATCTTTTTAGCACACGGGATGACGTGAAGCGACGTTGAAGCTTACGAGTCCCCAACCCGCAATTTCGGACGGAAAAGGGGGGCAGAGAGGGGAAAAGATGACAACAAGCCAACGAACTTAGGTAAATCCGGCTAACCTAGCACACTTAGCTGACAGTCACAAGGGAAAACCCCGAACACGAGATTGAAAGCATACATGCATGCATGACCTTCCTTACCAAGTCTTCCACGTCCCGCTCATCCCCTGTGTGGCCGCGCGTCTCCCTGTCCATTTTTTTGCTTGGGCGTGGCTCGTATTCCCTCGTCCATGTCCATGTATATGTCGGTGCCGGTACGAGAAAGTTCAATGTTGAAAGAATTAAAGGTACCCTATTTATCTAGAATAGCAAGGGTTTATTTGATGTCCGCTGCTCTACGTTCGTCACTGTGTGAATACTTACTTACGCTCGCCTGTCCTTTGGTTTTTCATTTATTCTAGAAGAGAGATGTATGTATGTATATATGTAGACTTTGCACATGCTTGCTGGGTTAGTTAGAGTAGGGCAGTTAATTAGTTGGGTAATAAAAGGGACAAGGAGGGGGAAAGAGATAGGAGAAGAAAGGATATAAGAGAAAGGCTTAGAAAAAGCGTAGGAGAGATAGGCAGAGAGAGGGTTTTAAAAAAAGGTAGGAATATAAAGATCCTTTACTTACTTACTTACTCACTTACTCATTTATTTACGATACACTTATACGCATGATTAACCTTCACCTTAACCTCACATCTTACCACTTATACACACACACAACCATACAACCAGATATAGAACACAAACAAACTGTATCTCGATACTGCCTAAGCACTTTGTAACTTTCATTCCTTTAGTTTGAAGTACATAAGTAGTTATATTGAAACTAAAAGTTTGCTGCCAGACAGGCCTACCTAGGTTAGGTTACTATAAAACAAGCAAGTTCAAGTTCAAGGAAAAAGGAGGGTAAAGTCATGTCATGTGTCCGCGCGTTCAAATATTAGGTACTTAACCTACTTACTTAACCTATAGTCAACCTACCTACCTATGTTAACCTTAAGTTATGGCCACTCTCATCCTCATCCTCATCCTCTTCCCCATCCTCACCCCGACGCTCATCCCCTTCTCCTTATACATACATACCAACCCCCAAGACTGTTCCTTCGTCTCCAGGTAAGTAAGTAAGTTCATCGAACCAATTTACATAACCCATTGACCTAGCCCCTTTTGAAGTAGTAGAGATCAAGCACATTCTACGACATTTGCACACTTGATTAACCTTGATAAATATTATAATTAAAGGCTCAAGTAACTACATCATCATTAAAAGGAAGATACCTTACTACATTGCTCTGATGAATCACAATCACCATCTTGTTATAAACCCCCTATTCCCAACACCTGTGCCATGCCATGCTAGACCCTCCCTCCCTTATACCCACCGAAAAAACCTCAAAAGCAATAAAGAAAAACCAAGGGGGAAAAGAACGGAGCATAAAGATTCCAAAAAGAGATATCTGATTAGTTAACTTTACTTAACTTAACTAGCCCTAAATCTAATCAACCCCATCATCCTCCGGCGCCGTGTACCTACTCGGCGGCGTGATACTGTTATTCCTCAGAGGCTTCCTCAACAAACCACTGACCCCGTTCCGCGCCCACGCCCCGTTTGTCCCGACATTTGTAGGCGTAGCTCTTTCTCTGGTCTCCGCTTGATGTGTAGGGGAACCCTCCTCTTCAACATCATCATCATCATCACTAATCATATCCGGGTCTCTGAGAGCGCGGCCCTTGCGATCTAGCGTCCTCATCGACACCGACGTGGCCGGTTCATCGGCATAGAGATTAGGGTCCCGGCCCAACACGCGGTCCGCTTTTGACGGGAGCTTACGCCCCGGCGTGGGAACGTTCGAGGACGAGAGGTAATGTCTGCCAGCGCCGCGGGGCGGTTCCGCATAGGTAACAACGGGTGCGTCGGGGTCGCCCCAGCCAGCGGCCAGCTCGCGTCGTCGTTGAGCCTCGCGCTCATTCGCGATCCGTTCTCGAGCGCTGATCCAATTTGGGTTGGGCTCCCACGTCCAGCCGTCGCCCGTGGTGTTAATAATGGGCAAGAACCAAAGCACGGGCTTGGGGCCGAATAAATGGAGTAGATTCCTTTTCCATCCCAGATCAAAGGCATTCGGCAGCTTCTCCGAATCTTGCTCGTCCTGATATTCCTCGTACCGCTTCCGGGCACGATATCGTTCCATCTCCTCGTATGACGCATGGGAAGACAAGCCACTCCCACCGTTCAGCGTCACCTCGCCTTCTTCGGGTCGAGTGATTCCAGGTAGGGCATTGGCATGCATGTCGAGAAGTTGTTGCCCATATTTCGGCAGGTGGATGCCTTCCCCATTATGTTGTGCGACGAACTGATGTTGTAGGGACTTTCGCAGGGGGCTGAGATATCGCGTCTTCTCGAGGCATTCAATAGTCGTCTGCCCCCGAGCAGCCAACATGATGTGCCAACCAGTAAATGCGCCTACCACGAGGCCGATGACGCCCGAGACGACGGCGAGTACGATGAAGTTGGCCGGCATCACGGTATTCGTGTACTGCGTCTGGGTCAATAGCTCTTCGTAGACCCAGGTACCGGATACGGCAAAGCTGTATAGACAGAATAGAGTCGTATATATCAGGAAGAGCAGGAAGGCTTTGTGGTTCTGGAGCCCGATGCAGGTAGCAAGCCAAGGGCAGTGGTGATCCATCTTGAGCACGCATCGTCGGCAGGTCGAGCAGTGGTGGGCGCGGTCGGGTTTCCGTGCTTGACATTTCTTGCAGAAGCGAAAGTCTCCGTTGGATTTGACGGTAAACGAAGTCGGGTTGGGCGTCGACATGGTAGGCAAGGTCGAATATCCCTGGCTGTTGGTAGTGCTGCCGGGATCGGTGAAGACGGCTTTGGTATAGCACCAGTTGAGCATGGCGTAGAGGACAAGACCACCGATCGAAGACCATCGGCCTATTACATTGTGAGCAGTCCGGTCAGTGGTCGCTTGTTCTTTGCTGTTGTAGGCGTGTTTGGCCAGACGAAATAATAGGAGGCTTACCAATCCAGCCCGCCTTTGCATCATCTGGCGTCTCGAAAGAGCCTATGCGAACGACGACCCAGACAGCCCATGTCGTGAGCCCATATACGAAAGCGAGTGGGAAATATTTGAGGCCGCTGCAACAATACCGCTCGGCCCGGCGGATCCATCTGCGGGACATGATGGACGAGGACGACGACGACGACGGTGAAGACGAATATGGATCATCCATCAGGAAACCCGGGGAAGATGGGGAGAAGAGAATGACGAGAACAGAAACAGGGCGCTATGCAGTTGACAACAAAAGTCTATGGCTCGAATATCACATTATGAGCGCTTGCGAGAAGTCAAAGGCAATCTGAACCATGCTGTACGCCCAGTAGGGACGCCCTGTCGACGTTGAGGTGTGAATGCGTTTACAAGTACTTGTAGACAGGTAGGGAACTTTTAGGATTTGTTTGATGCTCGTGGAGGAAAGAAGGCTTGTCGCTAGACTAAACTAAAACGCCCCTGAACCCACCACTAAGGACTTGGTACAATCCACACATCTGTGGGCCACTCAAGTACGTGTACGTTCTTACTGGGGCTTTGCGGAGCTGGATCTGTCGCTATTCCAGACATCTGTACGACAGACAGCCTACCAAAAAGGATTCCAAATCTGCATGTTCCAAATATGTACCTGCTCAAATACCTACAGATTCATACAGAAGGGCTTGAACTCACCGCCGTGTCAGCATGCTGCAGCAAGGAATTTGCTTCGCCACAGTTGGCCACGACAAGCTGTAACCCGAGGTTGTTTCTATTCCAGGGTAAGCCCTGAGAGGTAACAGAGTGCCTTCACCCCCTCTCCCCTCGAACAGGATGCAAGCAGCAAAAACCATTCAACCAACGGTAGTGTATAAATTCTATACCCATGTACATGACATGTCCAGCTGAAATTCCCAGCCAAGTTGAACAATACCCTTGGCTCCAGGCTATGTGAACAGGAGCAGTTATAGCGAGTTTGGTCTAGTTGTTGGAATAATGAAGTTGAACGTCTTCCTCGTGTTTGCACGGGGTATTGAATATCCAGATCGCTCTTTCTTAGAGACATGCTATAATATGATACAAGAATAAAAATGCTTGTCGTCACACAAATATATCCAATAAAACCACCACCCTCCCTCCAATATTCCCTTACAACTTACTGCTCGGCGCACTCAGATACGTGCCGCCCAACTTCAACATCTCCGTCGCCTCCGCAACCATCTCATCGACAATCTCCTTGGCCGGCTGTACCTTATCGATCAACCCGGCGACCTGGCCCATGAGGTGCGGCGGATCGACGTCGTTCCCCTGCTCGAAATCCCACTCGATGGGCACGACGCCCTTGTCGCAGAGCTCCTTGATCTTGTCCGGCTGCGCGTGCCATTTTGCGATGTACTCGTTGGTGCGCATGCGCAAGGGCCGGCCCGAGAGCACGAGGGTGCGCTCCGTGTCCGAGAAGCCGCACTCGACGACGCTGGCCTTGTGCTCCTCGGCGCAGTTCGCCTCCATCGACGCCACGAACCGCGTGCCAACCCACACGCCTACGGCGCCCTGCATCAGGCTCGACGCCAGCGCGCGGCCGTTGCCGATGCCCCCCGCCGCGACCACGAGCGCGGGCGAGGAGCCCCCCAGCATTGCTGGTTTGTACCGGCGCGCCACGTCCACGACGGCGGGGATGAGGACCGAGTTGGCGATGTCGCCCGTGTGGCCGCCGCCCTCGCCGCCCTGCGGACACACCAGATCCACGCCGAGGTTGAGCGCCTTCTGCGCGTGCTTCGGGTGTCCGACCATGTTCATGACCAGGATCCCGGCGGCGTGCAGCCTGTCGATGACGTGTTTCGGGGGCACGCCGACGGCGCTGACGAACAGCTTAGCCCCGCTCTCGATCGTGATGTCGATCAGCTCGTCCAGCTTGCCGTTGGTGTAGTCGTGGTTCGTCTTGCGCGCGTTGCCCCCGACTTGGGGGAGCGCCAGATCTACGCCGAACGGTAGGTCGGGCTGCTTGAAGTTCGCCTTCATCTCCTTGATGATGGCACGCAGCTGGTCGGGCGTGTACATGAAACCACCGATGACGCCCAGTCCGCCGGCATTGGATACTGCCGCCGCCAGCAAGCCACCTGACGTCCGAGCCATGCCGGCGAGTATTATCGGGTGCTGGATGCCCAGGAGCTTAGTCAGCGGGGTCGTGATCGGTCCCTGAGGCGCCATTGTGATGAACAGGTGTATGATGTCTGTTGATGAGCTGTGAATGAGGGAAGGATTGTGAGCCCCGGGTATATTTGCTTTTCAACGTTTATTTGGCTCAATGTTGGGGATGCTAGTAATTCCTTGTCACTGCCAATCGTCCCAAGGACTGTTGGTTTGCTCAGGTAGGATGTATATCCGAGCTCTGAGGAGAACAAAGAAATAATTCAGTTAGTAAAACGTTCCTGATTTGTAAATGGTAATTCCCGATGGAAGAGACAAAAGAAAGAAGATTATCATCGTCCATCTTTGCGGTAGTGACACTCGCCTTCCTCTGATGACAGGCAGACAGGGTTGGAGATGGTCCCCACCTGACTGATATGCTTGGGGCTGGGACACTGTACTAGAAATAGTCTAGTTCGGGGAGCAACTGGAGCGATGAGGGGGATTTCTGGGGTAATGCGGAGGGAAATGCCGAGGCAACTTCCTAGTCCGGTTGTACCAAATCGTTGTTACTTTTTCTGTACTGAACTGGTAGAACATCTTGTACAGAATACGGCTCTGATCTGCAACAGAGGTGGTATGTATTCGCGCAACCTTAATCAAATCGGTAACTCTCGGTGGTTGAGTCTTTTTCCCATTTGTGTCCCTGTACTATCAAACACAGATATGAATGTGTACCTCGGTTGGAGAAACGGGCAGTTTGCTTTTTTGCCCTTGATACCTGCTCTTTTGTTGTCATAATTGAAAATCGCATGGTTTGCGATGGCGTAATGAGTTTCTCATCGAAAATTGAAGACTTACAATCAGCAGTAGCTGATTCTAGGCTTCCAAAACTTGGTTCAAATTACATCGCCTTTCCACAGCTGCTTTGGATAGTAGATATACCAGAGGAGCCTTCCTCCCCCAGGTCGCCACGCTTGTAATCTCCAGGATGTGATATCCTCTGATAACATGGGACTGTCAAACTACACCAAAATCGGCCATGCGCTAGACTGGACTAGCGGAAGTGAGGTAGTCGAGCCGGTACGAAATCGCTCTGTGACGGCGCGTCTTGGCAAGATGAGGACGCTGGCTCGCCAGCCTCTCTTCTGGTTGGCGCTTCTCTCTCATCGGCCCCGGCGCTACTTTGGACCTCCTCCAACACCGCCGACTCTGGGATTGGGACCCGGTCTATTGTCACGATCCCCGATCGTATCTCTGAGACCGGCACTGTCTCGATCTGGAGATTTTCGCGACTTAAGCCCCGGCGGAGAGCTAGAGTAGCTGCTGCTTCGCGTTTCCTCTCGATCTCTTCGTCTTCGTCTAATTCCACCTGTAGCTCTTCTCGCTCCAGTTCCTCGAGAGACGGTGGTGCATGTAAGGCTGGACTGGGTGGGTCGGAACTCGCATGTTGGCTTTGCCCGACAGATAGCCTGGTGGAGTTTAGCGTCGTCCTGGACTCGCTTCGTGGGATCCTGTAATTTGCGACTCGCTTTCCCTTGCTGCTTTTCGTTCGGTTACTGGAGCGGTCATCCGCGTTATCGAGTGCGATGGCAAACTCGTCGTCCAAGGGAACGGCGTCTTCCTCCCCCTCTTCGTCGCTTGGGAAGAGATCACCACGGGACCGGAAAGAGTCACTGGTGTCGCCACTACCCGCCGTACCACTGCGCTTTCTATTCTGTATTGGCAATTCGTCGTTACGGGGTTCGTCGTCGTCGTCGTCGTGTCTGCCGTTTCCAAGCAGCGGCTCCTGTTCGCCGTGTGGTGCGAATTTCATGGACCCTGGATGCTCTTGTAGATTGGCTGCGCTGGGCTTGTATCTCAATGGTCCTCCAATCTTGAAGGGGAGGCGCCCGAGGAAGCCGAGAGGAGCTGTGCTGGGGATGATTGTAGGGTCCTCGTGGCCACTAGCCCTTCTGCGTGGACCCCTCGTGCCGTAGCTCATGCCGCGAGTCCTAGTCCTCGGTTGGTCACGTACTTCGCCAACATGGGCCTTCCGCTTGCTGGTACCTCCCACCAGCCGGTCCCAGTCCTCGCCCCGCCAACCGCCCAGTAAGCCTCCATCTTGGTCGCCAAACTCCTCATCCCAGTCGTCGTAAAAGTCGAAGCTAAACTCGGCGGCGCCTCGTGCTCGCTGACGTTCTCTCGCTCTTCGGGCGCGTTCCTCGCGGTCGCCGAGGCAGACGGCGGTGCAGCTATCAAACGCTGACGCGACACCACCGAGACAGGGTGTGATGTAGCTATGTCCGAAACTCCAGATGCCCGCGGCGGCGTTTTCGGTCACGGCTTCTGTTGTCTGCGAGATTTGGTTCCAGCGCTGCCGGAGGCGCGGATCTTCGAGAAAGGTCGACATGCTTTCAGGTCTGTGTGGGAAAGATCGGCGGTCGGTTGTGTGGGCTGACGCCGACGTGAAGAGGCGCTCGTGGTAACAGGTCGGCTAAGAGGGTTGTTTAATGGATCGAATGTGGTCGCAAAATCGTCGGATAAATCGGAATTAGTTCCATCAGTCGAATAGACCCCAGGCGGATTCGTTCTGTGCGTGGAATATACGGTTAATGCGACGCATAATTCGGCAAGTAGTAGATATCAGGGTAGTGGTCGGACGCGTGGTTGAATTAAACCTCGAAAGCGCAGGTCTTTCGGAAGGCTAAATTCCAATCATGTCTGAGCAGACGGGCACGAGTCAAAGCTTCCCTCGGGCTTGATGAAGTCGACAGTAAAGCGATATCATGAGAACAATTCTTAGGTTCGGAGGATTTCAAATATTACAGTAGGCCGCACGGTCCAACCAGCTGTAGTCAGCAGTGAACCCGTTGAGGGATGCGGCAAGGGGTCGCCGCTACACACATGGAGATAGGTGTTTCGGGTGGGGGGAAAGAAAGTATAGGCAGTGATTATTAGGTTGAAATAAATTGTATTAATTCATAGAAACAAGACATTCCCAGGTCTTCGGGATTGAGGTGCGACCCAGTACAGCAGCAAGCAGTGTTGGATTGAGGATCAGGTTGTTTAGAAGGGCTACAATGACCTCATCTTTCGCGGACGTACAGCAGTACTCAAACACTACTAATAGTGCCAACGTTTCCCGAAAGCGCCTCTGTTTGAGCGATTCTACTGGGAGTCTAACCATATTCGACATGGTTACTTAGGGCGGTGAGTAGTGGCAGGAACCGCTAGCCTTGGGCCCGCTTCGAAACTCTGGCTGGGATGTAACAAAGAAGTACACACATCTGCTGTACAGGGACAGCACTGTGGTAGGTACCTTCAATTCTGTATCCATACCTGACTGACTGCCATACAATACATGTTCATCGTCGTGAACAATGGCGTTTCACCGCCAGCCGTAAACGTTCTTCCCTTTCGTCAAAGCACTTCTTCAAGACCCAACTCCGGTCTGGCCTACCGCTGATAATCACCATACCCACCACGAGTCTCGCCGGAATCTCTTTCAGCCATCCCGACTTCCCCAGACTCCAGACCTATCGTTGTCTTTGGTCACAACAACACCACCAATCCTCAACTCCACCGCGACATAAGCCGGTAGAAAATCCACAAAAATCGGAAACCTCTTCTCGCTCGGCTTCGGATCGCACGCGGCGGATTCAGAATCATATCCAGATGCACCTGGCCGTCACTCGATAGCGCGCGATGTTGAACGCGGAGCCCCAGGGTGGTTGGGGTGCTGGCATGGCCACCGCTACTCCCAACCGTAAGTCCTTGGATCCCTTTCCTCGATATGAACCGACTTTGCTTCTCCGATGTCCCACATGAAAGTCTCGGATGAACACTACAGGCGCCTCTCAAGGAACCCTTGATGGTGGCATGTTGCCATTCGTCTTATTATCTGCCTTCTGTCATATCTTGACGACAGCATCGATACGATCCGCTCGAGCCTCCCGTCGGGACGTATAAGGGCTTGAATCATGATTTGCAATACAGCCAGTCCGGGAAAAAAAACATACCCACGGCGAACGCTTCAGCTGTTTCACCCGACCGCAGCCGAGTTTACAGTGCTGACATCCATTGCTTCGTAGCTTTCAACACCGTAACGGAGAGTCAACCAACAAATTCTTTTCCGGCGCCCAACCCGTTCAGTGTTCGGGACGGCAGCAATGCTAAAGGACCCGTGACCAATCCCTTCGCTTCAGCTCCCCAGACTGCGACTCCCGCGGAACGGAACCCGTTTTCCACCTCTAATAATGTCGAAAAACAAGCACCTGCGTCGAACCGATTTGCATCCACCGACCGCGCAGCCAAACCGAAGCGGAATCCTTTCGCGACTGCGAACTCTGCGCCTGCTCCTCCACATGGCCGAGGTAAATCTACGATACCAAACGCGTTTGGTCCTTCAAGCGCTACAAGCTTGGGGCGAAGATCGGCGTCGCCAAATCCTGCTGCCTCCAAAGCAGTACGGTTCGAAGTACCTGCTACCGCTCCCTCACAAAAGAATGTGCAGAATGGTAGGAGGTCTCCTGCTCGGGCTTCTCGGCCGGGGGCTGAGGTTGCTGTCCTCCCCGGCACTACGAGAACATCCAAGGGTGATCACGACGGTCGCGCTCGGGAGTTGACTATGAAGATCCAGCGACAACTTTCAAAGGATAAAATAAGGCCACCACAATGGCCCAGCAACCCGGGAAGCCATGCGCAACGCCAGGCGATGGACTCGTTCCGAGAATCTTACAGAGCATACAGAGAAAAGGCCAGAAAGTCGCTAATACGGGCCGGGCTCGTCGACGATCCGGACCGGAGGCGCAAACTGGATCAAGCCTTGGACTTTCGAGGCATAGCTGAGGATATGTGTCCAGAATGGGAGAAGATCACCAGAATCACCGAGTACGACGTCAGAAACCCAGAAAAGGCCCTCGATGGGTCGGGCGACCTTGTTGCGATACCCGAGTTAATGGTCAAGCGACTGGCCAGATCGGCTGCTGGTCAGGATGCGCCGCTTCCGATGGATGTCCGCTCCTTTGCGACACTGCGCAAGACGTTAGACTACCTTATCGACGACCTGATACCGAACGACAGCGCGTTACCGTCAAAGCATAACTTCCTGTGGGATCGGACACGTGCCATCCGTATCGATCTATCCGTGCAGAAGTACAACCTGACCAACGACGAGCGGACGGATCTGGTTTACTGTCTCGAGACGATCGCTCGGTTTCACGTAACCTCTCTCCATCTCCTCTCGCAAGAGGGCTTCGCCGCCGAAGACTTCTCGGAACAGCAGGAAATCGAACAACTGGGGAAGACTCTTATGTCTCTTAAGGAATTGTATGACGACTGTGTCGAACAGGGCATCGAGTGTGAGAACGAGGCCGAGTTTCGAGCGTATTACATCGTCTTCAATGCGCGAAATCCCTCCATCAAGGAAACCGTCGAAGGATGGGGCACTCGTCTCTGGGACTCGGACGGAATCCGCACAGCGATGTGTCTCGTGGAGTCGTTACAAAACACCTGGGCCCTCCAGGGACCATTACACCCTTATGCGCCTACAGAACTCGCCCTGAGTGCGGCGGCCATGTTCTTCTCCATCGTCTCGTCCCCTCAGATCTCTTACACCATGGCTTGCTTTGCCGAGATACACTTCAACGACGTTCGAAAGACTATGCTCCGGATCATTCGGAAAGCATACTACAGGCCAGGACATGGACCAAAGGACATCACGCCCGCTTTTCTGCAGCAACGGATGCGCTTTGACACGGAAGAGGAGGGTGTGGATTTTGCGCAAAAGCATGGTATCGAGTTTGGCCAGGAGGGAGATCAGCAATATGCCATACTGAATTCGAGGCAGCCCGTCACGGATCCGCGCATCCGTCACGCATTCTCTCGGACGATTGTGGAGATTAAGCGTTCAGGCCGTTCCCTTCCCGATGTCATCCATCATACGGTTTACCAGGAGCACAGAGACGAGCCTATCAAGTCCCCTGAGGATAGCTTGTTTGTTGCTGAGCCTGTCGACACTCCTGTCCCAACTATTAAGAATAGCTTCGTGGGGACCAATGAGGCAGATGGCAGCACTATGACAGCGTATTCCGGCGCCGCGGGCACCTTCAGTCCCAAGTCGTCACCAACCACAGTTGTCTCCAGTCCACTTCCGCGCCAATTCGGAAGTGCTGCTGCTTCTCCAACTGTGCCGCCACAAACCACTGACGGCGCCAAACCTCAGGCTTCCTCTTCTTCCATGTTCGGCACATTCCCGCCGAAACCGAGTGGGCCTGCCGAAGCTACAAGCATCGCGAGCCCATTCCTGGCGTCAGGGCCAGCCACGGCGGCCTCCGGTGCGCCTACTATACCAAACCCAGCTGCTCCCAGTGTTTTTACCAGTGCCCTCACGCCAAGCGCTTCAGACGATTTGCAAAGGCTGGGACAAAAGCCAGTGAATACTACCCCTTCACAGAAGTCCATCTTCGGTAGCCTGTTCCCTCCTCGGGCCCAAGAGAACGTGCCTTCCAACGTACCGACTCCTCAGCCAGTCTGGTCGTCAGTTTTTGGTGTTACACCGAAGTTTCCTTCATCTTCCGTACTCGAACCAGGAACACAGGCAACATCTACAACGTTTAAATTCCCATCGACCACAACAACTTTCGGCCAGCCTCCCAGTGTCCCTGCAGTACCTCAAGGCTCAAGCCCCTCACACGGCTTGTCCACGGACAAAAGACCACCCGCATTCGCCTTTACTGGCAACAAGGCGTCTGTTCCCGGTAAGAGGACATTTGGCAAGAGACAGTCTCTGCCTGTCTATATCTAACTATCAATGGCAAGGAGCTAACCACGGATGATGCATAGACCATGGTCCCTCAGTCCCGACCAAGAAGCCAACTGTTATTTTTGCACTACCTCCCATCAGAGAGCAGTCCACTGAAATTCAAACGACTTCAGCAGTGGGTTCGTCAGTAACACCAGGGCCCTTTGGGCCCGCCACGTCGACCACAGCGGGGCATATGGTAGCTGCTACGCCTCTCGACACAAGGCCCAAGATCGATCCCATGGATAATTTCGCGCGGTGGATGCTCCTCGCGGACAAGGGTATGCTGGAAAATTCGCTGGTACCCCTGGCGGTCAAACGCTTGGTGGAGTCGACCTGGAAGAAGTTCGTGGCGGACGAGCAGGAGAGAATTCGACGGGAGAAAGACGAAAAGTCGTGGGCGGAAGCACTCAAGTTTCGGCACTACAACCTGAGAGTTCGATACTTTTATCGTTGGCTTGATATATCTCGCAAACGGAGGGTGGTCAAACGTATACACATGGCGAAGGAGGAGGCTCGGAAGTGGAAAGCGGCGCGTCTTGCTGAAGCACGCGAAGCCGCCGAACGGGCCAGGGAAGAGAAGAGGCTTGAAAATGCTAAAGAGCTCCTCCGGAGAGGCAGGAGGCACTCGGAGGATGTCTCCAGGCTGCGGGAATCGACAAGGTCCGATCAGAGTCTAGAGGAGGCATTACTAGGCACGGGTGTCCTGGACGGCGTCCGCGACCCGAGGAGAGCGGCTCGTAAAGTAATCCAGGACGGGCCGACCGACGCCGGGGGCGAGATGTCACTTTCCACGAGAATGCGACTACGGTCCGAAAACCAACGACGAAGAAGGCACGGGCTCCCACCGCTGAAGCGCTTCCCCGAACCGAAGCAGCATAAAGACGGCTCCAAGACGGCTCTCCTTCGGGCCATCTCCAGCGGCAGAGATTCCCTGTCCGTATCCACTGCAAGTTTTCGACATTCAACGCTGAGTTCGAGCTACCGATCTACTCCCGGTCTCAGCCATAGCCGGGTCACGAAGCCTCAGTCTCGCGTCAGGGACCCTTACTGGCGTCTGAAAGCGAACGGGCTCATCCAGATGCCGAATGGGGAGTACTTGCACGAGTCGCTCGCGCTACCCATGATCCGCGAAGGCAAGCGGTATCCAGGGATAGGCGACTACGGCCTACCGCCCGTAAGATCGTATACCCCGAGCGAGACACCGCCCGCCGGCGAGATCGAGATAGCACGTGACTCGGCCTCGGCCTCTCCCACGCCTAGCAGGTTCCGGTCAAGCAACGAGGCGCAGCAGAAACGCAAACGCAACAACGAGGAAGAAGAGGATGCCGATCTCGCAGCGTACAGGAACGAGGCACCGGCGACGGCGGCGGCACGTAAAAGGGCTAGGAGTAGTGAACACAGTGTCCCGACGACACCGGGTGGAGACCAAGACTTCCTTGAAAGCATCGCGAACCTCATGAGTCGCGTCAACGAAGCGGCAAGTTCGGCGTATTTGCAATAGCGGACCTGGGCGTTGGATAGTTGGTGATGATGCTTCTCCTTTAGCTGTTCCAGCGTTGCAATAAAATAGGAATGGAGAATAAGGCATGGAGGGAATACGGCCAGGGGGGTTGTTGTTGTTATCAAATTTTTATTTTCGACTTCATCACGCTGGTGATGCGTGGGGGAGCGTATGTGTATATATGGCAAGGTACGATACGGTGAAACAGCGATTGGAGTTACTCTAGGTTTGACATTTCTACATGATGCAAAAATAATGATACCCGAGCAGCATACGAACGTTACTACTTTATTAACCTACTTCTTTGTTTACTTACTGCTGTGCTTGTTGTATGTGTAAGTAAGTAGATAGGGGAATAGGACTGGAGAGGGATAAGGGGACAGGGATAAAGATATAATAAGAAGTTTGAGGTTCCCGGTGATGCCACTCTCTTTTGCATAGCTGTGCTCTCAATTTTCATCACACGGTGAGATTAACCTAGCTGCTTGCTTGATTTGATTATATACTCAGAACTACTTGACCTGTAAACGAGCCTAACTTTAGAGGTCTATCAACTTTTAGAGTTACTGTATAATAATCTTTTTCTTGCTTTAAAAGGTAAATAGTTAATAGAGATGGGTTTTTTTTTTTTTGCTAACTGCGCAAGAGTATAAGGTAAAATTTTTCCAGTAACATATTGGTTGGTTAGTAATAGTGTCGAACTTATAAGTTAAGTAAGTAAATAAATAGCTTAGTTGCTTGCCTCTCCTTTTTTTCTCTATTATATAGACACCTCGCTATGTACTAGATAAAGTCTTTTCGTTTGTAAATAGGTAAAACTTAGGTTTAGAACAAAAGCTGATGAATGCTACCTACAGTACACTACGCCACGCCATGCGATGCGATGCTTTGGTCTTTTTTGCATACATGTATGCATGCCTCTATGTCGTACAATACCTACCTTTATTATCGACTGTATGAGGAATACACCATGTTCAGGGTGCTAAAATCGGATGCTCCTGCGGCCAAGGACAGGGCATCTGAATGCTTTTTTTCTTTACCTATCTAGAAGGGATATATGGGATAAACGTTCCACTGCGTCGGCCATATGGATATATATATATATATATATATATTGGAATGGGGAAATGCATTCACGCCAATGAAGTGGAGGTCAAGGATGGTGTTTTTCTCCTGTTTGGTTTTCTCCTCCCCTGATTAATATTCTCGTTTTTTCCCCTCGCTCTGTAGCAATGCCTCGGCGCACGTTTTGGGTTCTACTACACTAATCTATATATAAGTGGGTATTGTAAATAGGTACTACACATAGGCCCGATCACGAACAGGCATATGCTAATACAGATGCAAGTAGACCTGGGGGTCTTCTGTCGTTCTCTAGAGTTATATCAGTGAGGTTGCTCAGTATAGTACCTTCTGCCTCGTTAAATGAATGGTACTTAGTCATCTAGAGGAAGTATAGCTGCTGCAAAGGGGACAAACAAGAGAAGGAAAGACATAACCGAAGCACCTCTTCCTTCTCCCTCTAATCGGTATCAGGGTGCCGGCCGGATACTCTACTCAGACGTGCTCCTTAGATTGGACGTGCTTTTCACAGAAAGTATGTACAAGTATTGCCTCAAACTCACATGTACACTTACAACAGCTGTACGATATATCTATTACAGGAAGTATAGAGGCTGGCTTGTCCTCGTCCGCATATACGGATGGCAATCGAACTGCATGATCAGCGTAACACCCTCTCGCGCTGGCGGACAGCTGCATGTTTGGCCGGACCAACTACCTACCGAATATTTTACCTTGTTCATTTCATCACCTGGTTGCACACGAAAACTGTTGAGCTGCATATGTGGTGCGATGTCAAAATGCAATCGAGGAGTAAAATTATCCCCGTAAATATTAAGGTGAGGCCAAATGAGGAAGAATGCTGCGAGTTGTGAAGTGAGCGAGGGACTAGAGACTGGTATAGTAAACTGATTTGGTAAGTCACCATATCAAAACATATTTATACACATGTAGCTTAACCTAGCTATCTTGATGTTATGTGTATATACCTGAAAACCCTACAGACATAGACTCTTTGAAGGGCTGGGGCGTTGAACATTCCATTTCATTTGCTTGCATTCTCACCGCCTCAGTCGAATGCCACCAAAGTTGAAGAGAAGAAAGCTGAGTACCTACGTACGTAAGTAAGTACGTAGGTAGCGAAGAAAGGGGGTGTAGCTAGCCGGAGACGATGCGGTCTGCCACATACATGTGCTGCGCGTACAAGAGTGGTTAGAAGGGCCTCTCAAACTGCGTGTACCTATGTTCTTAGAAAAATCTCTAGTCCTGCACCAGAGGGTCAAACGCACCACGACAGCGACGACCAACCTTTAGAGGTTCGAAATTCGGCACTGCCAAGGACAGCGTTGCCGGTTCCCTCGCGAAATAGTTACTTATGTACTAACCTATGTATGTCTCTGGTGCAGGATTGCAGCTCATTCATACTCTGATACGTCCGAACTGGTAACACAACAGTGGCCGGGGTCATCTCCCATCTTTCCGTAGGCAAGACTACGAAAAGGACGGTCAGCCGTGCATCATGCACAACTTACAAATGTCCGATGCCGGGCGTTATGTATATGTAGGTAATCGATACATGTGTAGGTACTATGCCGTCAGCCTGTATGTAGATAGTTGGTCAACCTATAAGGTATCGAGCAATCTTCATACAAAACCACGTCCCCGGCAATGTAGGGAATGGGATCATCGACAACATAGCCATTGCCATTTATGCCAATAGTAACAGGTAGCTTGGCGTTTCTAGAAAAAAGACACTGACTTGTAGCTTATCAGAAAAAATGTTGATTATTCTTCCCTCCTCTTCCCCTCCCCCCTCCCCTTTTCTCCAAAACCATAGATACATTTTGTCTGGTTCGCGAATCACGACTCTTTCACCCTTTGCCCATCCAGCCAATCACCCAAGATGCAAGAACATCCGGCTAGGTTACATTCCGGAAGAGCGTGTCTGTTACAAGTATATTACCAACGAGGCAAAATGTTTCCCGCGGATGGTTTTCTGGCTCCCGTGTTTCTTTATTGCTTACGCTGTGAGATTTAGTATCGAAATGATCATCAAGAGGGAGGTAAGCATGCCGACGGCACGCGGTTTGAGTGAGTTGCTTGATAAGTTGTACATAGGTTTAAGCGGAAGGGGAAGGGATGGGGGGAGCGCAAGGAGGTGGTGTTACGGCATACAATGTTCGCTCTCAGTAACCACGTCCCATATTCTGTATAGATCTACGTGGCTGTGTATCCAGATGGCATATTGCTGGAGTAGGTACATAATGTCCATCCTGGAAAGAGAATGGTTGCAAGGGGGGTGGAAGAAATTGCTTTACATCACAGCATGCTATCATGAGTCCCCTCATGCTGTCTGACGCTCCCGAGGGAGGGGATGTTTTCCCCGGGGACTGGCTGATAAAGGGAAGCCGGGTGGCTTGCTTGAGTTATCACAACGCCTACCGACCAAACTAACAAGGTGGACTAAATTGTAATGTTGGGAGATTGTATTACTAACCTAGGATATCTTTCGTTATGATAGGAAAGGGAACATCAAGCACGAGCCCCAACGCGAGGCAACTACAAGGCAACAAGGCAACAAGGCAACAAGGCAACAAGGCAACAAGGCAACAAGGCAACAAGGCAACAAGGCAACAAGGCAACAAGGCAACAAGGCAACCAGGCAACAAGTCAACCGCAACGCAACCTCACTCTTCTACCGAATATTGACAGAATCGGCCTAAGATGTAGCAACGTCAGCCACCCGGTTGAAAGATGAGAAGGCTCCAACCCGGTTGCATAGTTAAATATTCAATTGAACAGCCAATCTAAGCTCGACACGCTTGAACCTGGTACTAGCGGTCCTTTTCAAGCGGTCGTCAGACAATCCTCGAGGAGCAATACAAGCATTGGACTGTAAGCAAGGGGCTACCCTATATGCTCAGATATTGTAGGATCTGGAGAGTACGGAATAAACATCTCCCGACATTGTACGTAGTTAGCGGGTAGTTTCGTGCTCAAGAACGCCCCAGCCTGCCCCGTGTTGGTGCAAGATAACCTACACGCCACGGCCATCTCATAATGAGGTTTGCCCTTTAATCTATATTACTTGAATAAAAGCCAACAAAAGATCCCTGCAGGAGCTGGAGTGAGTGCAATGAAACTCAACTGAATTACACACATATATATACTATCTGAGACAAGATCAACCGGTAAGGCTCTAGGTTAAGGTTAAGGGTATGCATGTCTCATCCTTCCCATCGCCTGCTCATTGCTTGTCCGCCCTTCTCGATAGACCATGAATACGCTGAAGTGGAATAATGGGCTACGCCTATCAAATCTGCAGAGAAATATTCCAGGTTAAGACATGCACACGTACGAAATCACCAACAGTGATAGAGAAAAGGTTAGGTTAAACCCTTTCGCCTAAAGCTGCCAGGACCTAGGTTACAATACAATACCTGCCAAAGAGAAGTGTCAGTTCAGCTTTCCCCGCACTCTTAAAAGCACCTCAGCTGGAGCCGGCAAGCGGGTGGCGTTACAGACATAACATACTAACCTACATACTTAAGTACTTTACCCAACACAGCCTTGTGGTGAGAAGGAAAAGAATTCCATCTCCTGGCTTCGAATATTACTTACTGCCCACAACCGATCGACCGGACTGGAAATTTACAATAAAGAGAGAAAGAAAGAAAAAGCGTGCGATCTCGGGAAGGGAAGATAAATGAAAAAAGGAGGGGGAACATGCCATGCAACCGTGCGCGGAGAACTTTCAAAAAAAAAAAAAGGATTCAAGGAAAACGCGGGATTACCTTATCAAGACACCTGCATCGACACTTTTCCCAACAGATTTATTTATAGGTATGATGGCAATTATTGCTACACAGCATTCATGTTGCAGGTTAAAACCAGCGAGCAAAGGCCGGCTGAGGTATGTGTGTAAACAGGGCGAAAGATCTCTCCGAGGACGGAGAGAGGAATTTCGAAAAAGGGGGTTGGCCGGCTCTAAAACCGGGGTGAGTTAAATGTTTTTTCCGTCTGCCTCGCCTCTCTCTGTTAAGCCTCTAGGTTAGTTGATATCTATCAGCTTGCCTTTCTCACTGAAATACATTCGAGTTCCTTTGGTAGCCTACGGCCTACAGTCTACAGCCTGCCTCTCTAGTAGTTGTAGTAGACACTGGAGAGGCCCAAGACCAGCACCAGGGAAGGAAGCAGCCGGCCTCTTTAAGGTTGCTGATACGTAATGAGAATCTAATGTAGATGTTAGATACGCCATGCCCAGTCGAGTTGTATACCTCAGCCAATTTACTGCCATGAGAAAAATGGCCAAGGGTACAATGTTAGCTGCATGTTGAATGGCATTCATTCCCACATGGCATATGAAACCTGCGGGATTAGGATAAATTGCCTCTCTAGTTGGGCCTGAATATGCAAGGGGTTAAATAAATTGTGCAGTGTCTGTAAGGTGAATCGGCTTCACGATAGCATTGCCTGGCTGCAGTTACAATTCAAAAAAAAAAAAGAAAAGAAAAGAAAAGAAAGAAAAGAAAAAGAAAAAACTGCTCCGTGTTTGCATGCACTTCACTCGACGCCACACTTTTACGACAATTACGTTTACGGTTTACCCCAACATTACGCACTAGAGAGATGCAGATTGGGCGTGCGCGGTGGCTTGGTGGCTTGACTATCTGACAGGGGTTTACTTTTGGCTGACCACTGACTAGGGTTGCATTAAGTACGTACTTTTCGGGAAAAAACGCGTATTTTTTAATTGTATAGGTATTATTTTAAGATACTGTACTTTACTGCCAATTTTACTTTACTACACTTTTTACTACCTGTTTTTTGCTTTTTTATACATGTTTATAGGTTTTAAATATATTTTCACCTTTACTAGCTTTTTTTTTATATTATAGTTAAAACTATAGCTTTAATATACTTTGTTAAAAGGTATAGTTTATATAAAGTATAGTAAGATATTACTGCTTTGCTTTAAGTAAACTAAAGCAATAAAAAGGTTTTACTTTACTATATACTAGCTAAACTGAGCTAGGTTAGCTTTTTAAATAAAAAATTAAATTAACTAAAAGAAATTTGTCACAACCCAACAAGGAGAGCCAACGAATCCAGCCCGGAGGGGTAGAAAGACCCATGCGACCCGATAGCAGGCCGCAAGCCAAGAAGGAAATACCGCGTTAAGTGCATAACGCAGATTGAATAAAGGCCAGACACGGTCACGTGATGGCTCATAATGATCCAAAGGCTCAGGATGATCCAAAGGGCTCATAATGATCCAAAGGGCTCATAACGATCCAAGGGCTCAGAATGAGCCAGGGAGCAACACATTCATTGAGGGAAGGAAACGAGTATATATTCCATCCTGTATCTACTAGCTATAGTCTTTCCTTCACTCAGTATTCAACTTAAGGATATACCTAGTTCTTGGAATCTAAGTATATTGGGAACCATTCCCTAGCAATCCTTTTGTGCCTATCGTCTAAGTGCCCGTTGAAGCCTTCACTTGTTTTTACCCTTCAGGAAATAGCAAACCTGCATTCCTTACTGGCCCAGTGTTAGTTGGATTGTTACAGGGGGGTAGTTATAAAAGGTACAAGCTAATAAAGCAAGCCTAAAAAAGCGCTAACTTTATTTAATAACTAAAGTAGCTAACTATGCTTGCTACTTTTATAATAAGGCTATAACTTGTAAAACTAGTATATATTTAAAACTTTTTTTTACTTTTAAATTTTAGTAAAAATATAGTTAAAGGTGTAAATATATACTTTATATATAACTATAACGTAACTTATTAAAAAGACATTAAATAGTTTAAGCTAGTAATATACTAGTTTCAAACTAAAGAAATAGTTAAAAAAATATTTTATTTATAGAATTTGTTAACCTATTGAAATATGTCACGGCGGGCACAATGGAAGAATCAAAACATTCTAATGTACACCTATTGACCTAACGATACTCGACAAAGAGAGAAGAGAAGTCTAAAA